>WEKX01013041.1:825-17986 GCA_013390025.1 Pitta sordida
GTATTGGTTGACAGAAAACTTAATATGAGCCAGCAGTGTGCCCAGGTAGCTAAGAGAGCCAATGGCATCCTGGCCTGTAGCAGGAACAGTGTGATCAGTAGGACCAGGGAAGTTATTCTTCTCTTATATTTGACACTGGTTAGACCATATCTTGTGTGCTGTGTCCAGTTCTGGTCTCCCGAGTTTAAGGAAGATGTTCAACTACTTAAGAGGGTCCAGAGAAGGGTGACAAGAATGTTTCACCATTCACCAGGGCTGGAGAATAAGCTTTATGGAGAGTGACTGTGGGAGCTGGGGTTGCTCAGCCTGGAGAAGAGGAGGCTCAGAGATGACCTCATTGTTGTTCACAACTACTTGAAGGGAGGTTGTAGTCGGGTGGGTGTAAATCTCTTCTCTGAGGCTGCCAGCACCAGAATAAGAGCAAGTGGCCTTAAGCTATGCCAGGGGAGGTTTACACTGGATGTTAGGAAGAGCTATTTTATGGAGAGAGTGATCCATCAGTGGAATGGAGTGTCCAGGGAGGTGGTGGAGTCATCATCCCTGGAGGTGTTTAAGAAAAGACTGGATGAGGAACTCAGTGACATGGTCTAGATAAAGGAATGATGAGACAGAGAATTTGGTTATATTAAAGAAAAAAAAAAGATGATGATGTCCCTGAGATTGGCTCAAATAGACAAAGCATGGTGTCCATGCCACTGGGGTTGTGGGTTCGATCCCTGTATGGGCATTAGCTTGGGAGTTGGTCTCAATGATCCTTGTGGGTCCCTTCCAACTTAGAATACTCTGTGATTCTGTGATATATGTTACTGAGAAAGTTGTTTTGTTCTTGTTCAAATAAATTACCTCCTAGCTTTTACAAACTAAGACCTGTGACTCGCCTCGTTGATGGAAAAAAGGCCATGAATGTTGTGTACTTGGACCTTAGCAAAGCCTTTGACACAATTTCCCAAAATAAGCTTCAGGAGAAACTCTTAGAGCATGGACTGGACAGAAGCATTTTCTGTTGGGTTAGGAACTGGTTGGATGGACGAGCTCAGAGACTGTTGGTGAATGATGCCACATCCAGCTGGCAGCCAGTCACTAATGGAGTCCCACAAGGGTCAGTGTTTGGCCCGGCAATGTTCAACATCTTTATTGACGTTATGGACGAGGGAATTGAGTCCATCATCAGAAAGTTTGCGGATGATACCAAGCTGGGGGCAAATTTTGAACTGCCGGAGAGTGGGAGGGCCCTTCAGAGGGACTTTGACAGACTAGAGAAATGTGCAGACTCCAACAGTATGAGACTTAACAAGACTAAGTGCCGGTTTCTTCACTTTGGACATAACAACCCCATGCATCGCTATCGAGTGGGGAGTGAGTGGCTGGAGAGTGGTGAAATGGAGAGGGATTTAGGAGTAATGATTGACAGGAAACTCAATATGTGTGCCCAGGGGGCTAAGAGGGCCAATGGCATCCTGGCCTGTATTAGGAACAGTGTGGTCAGTCGGACTAGGGAAGTTATCCTTCCCCTGTACTCAGCACTGGTCAGAACACGTCTTGATTATTGTGTCCAGTTCTGGTCTCCCCAGTTTAAGAAGGATGTTGAGCTGCTTGAGGGGGTTCAGAGAAGGGCGACAAGGATGGTGAAAGGACTGGAGGACAAGCCCTCTGGGGAGCGGCTGCAGGAACTGGGGTTTTTCAGCCTGGAGAAAAGGAGTCTCAGAGGTGACCTGATTGCTGTTTACAACTACGTGAGGGGAGGTTGCCGCCAGATGGGTGAGGAGGTCTTCTCTCAGGTGGACGACACCAGAACGAGAGGTCATAGCCTTAAGGTACGCCAGGGGAGGTTTAGACTGGATGTTAGGAAGAGGTTTTTCACAGAGAGAGTGATTGCTCATTGGAATGGACTGCCCAGGGAGGTGGTGGAGTCGCCATCCCTGGAGATGTTTATGAGAAGACTCGATGATGAGCTCAGTGACATGGTGTAGTTGGTGGGGAGTTGGACTAGATGATCCTGTCCCTTCCAACTCAGAATAACCTGTGAACCTGTGAACTTTGACTGCTTATTTAAAACTGTATTCACAGTTTTTTATCCCTTGATGAACTGGTATCTTGTATTCCTTGCTGAAAATATATGGATGCAACTAACCTCTTGGATGCACTGGTGAGCATGAGTGAGTGGGAAGAGCTGAGATTCTTGCACCTTGACATAGCTGGAGTTTCTGAAAACTCTTGCAGGGATCTGGTTAGTAAAAAAGCAATCGTTAAATGATTTTTTCCTAGGGTAAACATTTGCATTTTGTCTTGGTTCATAATGATACATAACAACAGTGCCTTAAAAGAGGAGTAGACATGAGTGTAGCAATACGCTTATTCTCTAGAACAATATGTTACAGTAGGTGTGAGGAGGTAGGTGTGAGCTACCAATTAGTTACGAAGGTGGCAGAATGGCTCACTTTTGACAGATGGTGAATCTTTGGGGAACATTTAGGGTGTACGGTTTCTCTAGCCATATTCCCTATCTACTTTAAAAAAACTCACATCATATATAAGCCCATAACAAAGTTTTGTGGAGACAAGGTACAATGAGTTGTAGCAGCAGGAGTGGCACTCAAGAATAATTCTGTACTTCATTCTTATTGTGTCTGTATTGGCTAATCCGCAGAGAAATAACTGTTTTTCAAAGCTCTCACTCTGCAACAGAATATCCCACAATACGGCAGACTTTTTCAGTAGTTTTTTTTATGCCCAAGTTGAATTTTACCTACATATTTCAGTCAAGACCAGTTACAAATGATAGATGGTTATATAGCAATGCATTGATAATATTTTTTACACTGCATGTTATCCATTAGCTCACCTCTTCAACAGGCCTAGATATGCAGATTTTTGGACTAACACTCTTGATATCAATTCGAGAGAAGGAAACTGCAAAGAAGAGTTAAATATAATTTGTTTTTCTTACCTTTCTTTTCCCCTCAAAATAGAAATCTTTCAAACTAGAGAAAAGACCAAAAGACTGATTTCATTAACCAAGTAAACATTTTAGTTGGAGTGACGAAGTTGCAGAACAGTAACACTGTAGGAAACTCAACTCACAGCTGAGATAAGCCATAGAATAATGCAATGCACACCTAAAAGAAAGAGGAAATAGGTGCCTATACCTTTTATAACCAATAGCAGTACAGCCTAAGCCTCTGCTCTTTCACAGTAGGCACTAGGAATTGTGTTCCACCATCTGCTGCAGAAGAACTGAAGATACATGTAGAGCAAATATCATTAAAATAAATTCCAATCCTTGTTTTTTAATTAAAAAAACACAATTAAAATATATTATTCTAAATTTTAGTTCCAAAACATGCTGATATGATTTTTGTATATATTTGTTTTTCAAGTGTATCTACAATTTTGTGAATATTTCTCGGGGCTTAGCATCATATGCTGTGTTTGAGAGTATTGACAGTTGCAGAATACTTGCAAGAGTTTGTGGAGGAAATTCATGTCATAGAACTGATAACACTGTTTGCTGGACTCCAAGTGTACTATACCTGTGAGCTATATTTAACTATTTTGTGATTATGACATACGACTAAATCAGATGCAAATACACAATGCCTGTAGTTGTCACTTCCCCTCCTAACACTGAAATAACGCTCTTGTTGATCCTCTGAAAGCCAGTGTAACATTTTCCTATGAGCAGCAGCAGATACTCTTTGAATTACACAAGATGAAAATTGAAGGATGGGTGAGGGGTGTTTATGAAAAAAAATAGAAGAGAAAGCCTTTCAAAAGTTTTTCATCTATTTAACGAATTGTGTCAGTAAATAAGGAGGAAACATCCTTTCACATTCTCTATTGTATTATTCTCCTGCTCATAAATTCTAGGTTCCTGTTCACTCTACTCAGTAAAAGGATATCCATCCAAATTGAGAACATGAAGGTTACTAACATCCTGTAATTTGTGTAGTAATATAAACTACACTTTCTAGCAACAAACTGAACATAATATGAATAAGAATCACCTACTTGTTGCATATGATTTCCTACTCATGCTGACAGAAGCTGTAGACTCACTTTCAAATGTTTGAGAGTGAAAAAATCAGATTAGAAAGTGAGCGTTAATATGTACGTACTCCTCTCCGTAAGAGAAGATAGCACCACAAACTGGCTACTGATGTGATTTCTTCAATATCTCAGATTGCCAGGACTGAACGAGCACAAGTGCTGCCCAATAAAAACCTAGCACTGTGAAACACTGGCCAGGGTGTTAAGTAAAAAAATTAATGATGACTTTAATAATATTGTGTTTATAGGAGATGCAAACAGTAGCAGGTCAGAACATGATGTTATCCCAAGTTAGGTAAGAAGCATTAGCTGGTTTGGCTGTACTCAATAAAACTAAGCAATCACAGGGTGTGACACCTTAATTTTTTTGTATGCTAAAGTTAAGTTGAATTGTCTTTTATTTCTTTAGGTCAAGAGCATGCTAATGTACTGCAATCAATACACTAAGCCATTCAGCTTGCTAAGTGGTAATATGCTGCTCAGGAGCCCATGTCCACCTCATGACTTAGACAAACTTTGCATATTCAGGCAGTGCAACACAGATAATTTCCTTCGTGGTTAGAGTCTACATTTCTTTCTGTAATTGTAAGACTCCTGAGAAGTTTCTCATTAGAGAGGTTGACATTTATTACAGGGGGTTTTTCTCCATATTTAAGAGGTCACAGAAATAGTAATGGGGAGAGCACAATATCTACATTTCTTGATCTCTGTAAGTATTTTGTTCCCAACACTAGAAACACTGAATCTCATTACCAAACTGGAAGATACTTGGGGGAAATAATGCACTTTACAAATCTGTCAGGAAACCTTATGTAAACAAACAAACAAATAAAAAATACTTTGTAAACCAACTGTGGTGTTAATGGGGCTCCATTTACTGCACATTTAAGTATATCTTTGCTTATGAATAAAAAATTTTGCTAAGCAAAATCTGGCCTCTGATATTTCAGGGAAATAGAGCATTTTAGCCTCAGTAATCTCTGATAAGCAGGAGACAAGATTAAAGCAACACCGTTAATATTTTGGGCTTCCAAAATATTCTTCTGTGGACATGAAGAGCTGTGAAATGACTTGGGCTTATGGCCCAGTTATACTGTCTGATTTCACTAAATTCAGAAAAGTATGTGAGAACAAGCAAGAAGTTCTGTATGTGGATCAGGTAGCACTACAGCCACCTCATGAGAGAATCTTCTCATCTTCCAAATAAAGTAAAAAATATACAGCTTATCCATGAATATCACATTCTTTCAATACCTTCTTCCAGCCCAGATGGCTGTGGTGTTTGATATTTTTTAGTTAAGCAGTCCTTATTAGAAATGATGAATGATGTTATGATGTTCTGTCTTACCTGCCTGCTCTTGGCCTCACAACTTATTTCCACTTGTAGCTAGACTGTAAGATAAAAACCATTTTAAAAAGACAAAAAAAAATTAAATCCCGCCCCCCCCGCCCCAAATGTTGCTGAATCCTATCAAGGAGACAAAGTCAGGGAGGTATTTAGGCAGTTAAGCACAGTGCAGGTGACTCAGGACATGTATGGTGATGGCTTGTAGAAAAACAGAGCCATAGTTTCATCTTTCCTGCTTGTGAGCATCACCTGCTTTTTCCTTCATATATATTGGCCTCTTTAAGTGTCGAGATTTAAATTTTGAATTTATGCTTAAGACAAAAACCATAAAATTTTAGTATTCTCAAGGAGTAAAATCTGTCATTTCTGAACGTAAATGTTTTTAAGAATCTAATTAAATTGGCTATCCGGGCCAGGAGCAAGTGGAATGGATGCAAAAGCCTTTTCAGTAGATCATGTAAGAGGCAACTACATGATAGTTCTCATCTGATCCATGTCTACATGGTGACATGGTAATTAGTAATGACACCTGCGTACTTTACTATGTATGAATTTGGTTTCTGTGGCTTACCCTTAATACTGGAAAATTTTTCTATGACGGTAATATAAGACTACTGCTATTATTTCGCTCCTCACCTCACTTCCAAACTTTGATTTCCTAAGTCTGTATCTTTTTTTTGTTGTTTGTTTGTACACTTAAAGTGTATTTGCTTAAGCAGTGAATGCGTGAAGTCATACTGAACAGTTCATGTGAAATGTCAGTCTTTCAGACTGTTTTTATTCCAAAGTAGGACAAAAGCTAGTTTTGGTGAACAAAATGCATTAAATTTTAAGTAAGTTCAATGTTAAACTATATTTCCCCATGGTAGTACATTGCCCTATAGGATTGTAGAAATGTATAACCACAGTTTGTGGTATAAATCACGCTTGTATGGCAGGCTACATCTCTCCTGGGGCACACAGCATTGTGTAATAGCCATGATGAAGCAGATAACTTGATCAGAAACCAATCCAGACATATAATGGGAAATCCTATCCTTCAAAGAACAGCCTAGAAATTAATAGAACACTGAGATACATATCTCATGAGGTACTGGGTGGTAAGCAAAACGTTGTTTCAAACCAAATAGTTCTGAAAAAGCATTTTGATGTAGATCAACTAAATAAAAAGCTCATTCTTTTGTTAAAATCAGTCAGAGTAGAGTATTTTGTTCTGAATTTTCAGGGAGCACAATTTTCCCTACTATGAGACACTGGATTACTATATTAATTATTGGCTTGGACAAACTTGAGTATCGAGGGGGTGGATGGGGAAGGGACAGGTTGAATTTCATGGAGGTGAAATCCCATATCCCAGCCCCTACGAGCCTCAGTAGAGAAGCTATCCGTCAAAAACAGCCTGAGAGCACTGCCCATATCACGCCTTGGAGACCCCAATCCAGCCCCAGACTGGCTGGCACACCAGAAGTCTTGTATGACATTTGCAACAAAGTTTAGTATGATGGCACTGATACATGTTTCTGCTGCTACCGCTCAGACTACGAAAATTGCACCATCAAACTACAAAAGCGATGTTCTCTCACTGCAATTATTAATTGTAGGTTCCTGAGAAGGGCAGAAGTGGTTGCATGCAACAAGAAATAGAAACCATGCTATTTTTAGGACATTGAGGGAGAAAAATGGATCGAGGTCCACAAAAGCAGCTTTTATGTGTCTCAATATCAGTGGATGTTGAAAGGGAACACTTATGAAATGCTGCTTTATTCAATGAATCTCAAGGCACAGTTCAGCAGCCACCGCCACAGAAGAGATGTCTTCACTTTGCTGAGATACGTGGTCTGCATCACCTGGGACAATGCCTCTGCTTCCCGAGCAAATCCCATCCATGAGGTTCACCATGAGGTGAACTACAACTAAGAGACGTGATTTAATGATATATAAAAAAGCAATGTCTAGTCTGATATAATCATGTACAACAGCCTAGAAGTGATATCAGAGGCAAAATATGTTGCAAAGACAACTACCAATATTTTGGGTGAGAAAAATTTGCTTTCCTGTCACAGAATCACAGAATATCAAGATTGGAAGAGACCTAGAAGATCACGTAGTGACACCATGGATCTAGCACCATCATAATCACCCCTAAACTCTATCTCCAAGAATATGGTGAGATGGTGACTCCATCACCTCCTTGGGAAACTTTTTCCAATACCTAATCACTCTTGCGATGAATCTTTATTTCTTCTAATATCTAATCTGAACCTCCCCTGGCGCAAGTTCAGGTCATTTCCTCTCATCCTTCTACTTGAGACATGGCAGAAGAGACTCACCCCCACTTCACTATGGCCTTCTTTCAGGTATTTGTGGAGATCAATGAAGTCCCTCCTGAGCCTCCTCTTCTCCAGGATAAACAACCCCACTACTCTCAGTTGCTTCTCATAGGATATGCTTTCTAGACCCTTTACCAGCTTCATTGCCCTTATATGGCAGGACAGCCTACACTGATAAGACCTAGAATCCCATTGTAAGGTGCATATAATGCAAGTTATTATGCAAGCTATCTATGCTGAGCTACAGCTGGTGCCTGGTGCTGTTTGGTGTTAAATTATGCTAAAAATCACAGCCTGATTCACCAAATTTCCAACACACATCCTGTGTTTTGAAGCAGGATACAACAGATAAGCTAATCCTGGCCTGTAAATCTGTGACTACAAGTCCATCACTTTATAACTATAAAAGTCTGGTGCAACTCTCATATGGCAGATTCTTTCACATACTTCCTTAAAGTGTGGAGCTTCTCCCATGATGCAGGGATGCCTCCTAATGGTTACTCCCCAGAGGTTAAGAGAAATTTGCCTGCTATGTTGTATTGTGAGTTATGTCAATTACCACTTAATGACTGTTTCATTTGCTATAGCTTTGATATGGTTGCTTTAATATAATTACTTTGACACAGTGCACTACACTACTTCCTGCTATATTATACTCTACTAGTGAATTTTTAGCTTTTACAGTGTAGCAAATAATTCTGATGAAGATCTTTCATCTATTCACTTGTCTGTTCATTTGTCATAATAAATCATTCCTTTTATGTAAATACATCTGATTTGCTATCATTAAAACCTGTGAACAAAGTGATTCAATCACATCTCTGTAATTTCTTAAATTTAATCCATTGACACAATCCGAGGTTAAGATTGGATTCAGGCGCACCTAGGCTCCTCTCTGAGAAGTTTAGAAAGCAAGAGAGTCCTTTCTGTACCTCATGACTCAATAGCGGGTCTTCTTTAATATCTTTATCTAAGCCTTTCCCTCCGACCTAGAGCTAGTTTCCCAGCTGAGGAGTCCACTGGCCTGATTCTTCATTGCCTAACAATTTACATAGCCACTGACAGCAGGATAAAATAACAGTAATATGCTACAGCGGGACTGAACTTTAAATGACACAACATGAAGGGCAATAAAGATTTTTGGCCCCAAATATGGGAAACATAGAGATAACTTCAATTACATCTAATTAATGCTCTCACCATTAATTTCCTGGGCATAGACAGATGAAGACATTCTTTTGACTTCAAATTAATTAACACTTAATGGTTAATCAAATAGGGTACAACTTTTCAGACAAGAGTGTCCTCTTGATCAAAATTTGCGCGTCACACCTCCTTGCATCTGCTTGCGAGGGAGTCACAGACTGCCACCCACCATCAGGGGTGGTGGTCACAGTTTTTCCAGTAACTGCTGAAACTGGACAGAAATTTACAAATCAATCCTACAGGAAGTAGTCTTTCTTTTTAGTTCACTACAAGTTGTTCTTTTTTTTTTTTCTTGGAGATACTATGTTGGGTTCTGTGGTTTTTTTCTTATATATATACATATATAAAATAAAAAGCTGTTACATTTCTTCTATATTTTTGTGGTCCCATGTTCTCAGATTTTAATTGCATAATTATCTTTAAACCAAGACAAATTCAGAGCACCCCTGGAACATTCATGTGAACACTCACAAGTAAAGTAATTCCAGAGAATAAGAATTTTCAGGAAGTGGAACAGATAGAGTATGCTGTAACAACACTTAAAGATTTCTCATATTCTGGCAAATGCAAACTGATGAGGGTGCTACCTGTGTGAAACCTTTAGTTAAATTCCTGTCCAGAGGCCATACTTTTTCTGCTCTTTTCAAAGTAGAAATCCTAGGCCTAGTTGAGACAAGCAGTGTTGCTCACTGTGAATAATTGAATCGGAAGCTGACAGTAACATGTTGCTTCATTTTAAGCACCACGTGAGCTCACTTTTTTTGAGAAGAAACACTACAGATAATACTAAATAACAATAGCTAAAGATGTTTCACACAATCACAGAATCACAGAATANTTGTCCAAAATATTTTACTGCTACAAAGAAAAAAAATCATAACTCCATCCTGTATGGCTTGATCCAGTTGTTAATACAATGGAATAATTGCAAGCTAGTGCATCTCTGCCTCTGCTCTACCACAGACATAAAGTCTGCAAAATTGGAATGCAAGTACTGATGTTCTTGGCTTGGCTTGGCTTTCACAGAATATTCTGAGTTGGAAGGGACCCACAAGGATCATCGAGTCCAACTCTTAACACTGTCTCCCTGGTGGGAATCGAACCCAGGTCTCCCACACACCAGGTGNAAGCTGTTACATTTCTTCTATATTTTTGTGGTCCCATGTTCTCAGATTTTAATTGCATAATTATCTTTAAACCAAGACAAATTCAGAGCACCCCTGGAACATTCATGTGAACACTCACAAGTAAAGTAATTCCAGAGAATAAGAATTTTCAGGAAGTGGAACAGATAGAGTATGCTGTAACAACACTTAAAGATTTCTCATATTATGGCAAATGCAAACTGATGAGGGTGCTACCTGTGTGAAACCTTTAGTTAAATTCCTGTCCAGAGGCCATACTTTTTCTGCTCTTTTCAAAGTAGAAATCCTAGGCCTAGTTGAGACAAGCAGTGTTGCTCACTGTGAATAATTGAATCGGAAGCTGACAGTAACATGTTGCTTCATTTTAAGCACCACGTGAGCTCACTTTTTTTGAGAAGAAACACTACAGATAATACTAAATAACAATAGCTAAAGATGTTTCACACAATCACAGAATCACAGAATAGGTAGTGCTGGAAGAGACCATATTGGGTTATCTGATCCAACCTCCTCGCACAAGTAAGATTGTCCTAAAACACATTGCACAGGATTGTATCCAGATATTCTTGAATATCTTCAGTGAGAGAGATTCCACAGTCTCTCTGGGCTATCTCTGCTAGTGCTTGGCACAGTAAAGAAATCCTTTCTCGTATTCAAACAGCATAAGACTGTGCTGAAGAGGGATAGGAGTGTATTTTAAGCCTCCTAGATACATAAGGGAAAGCACATAAATTCAGTGCACAGGTTGTGAAAGTCAATAAGACAAAACAACAGTGAAAATAATATCAACAGAAATAATTTTGCAGGACACTCAGTTGGAGTCTGTTCC
Source organism: Pitta sordida (assembly GCA_013390025.1). NCBI lineage: Eukaryota > Metazoa > Chordata > Aves > Passeriformes > Pittidae > Pitta > Pitta sordida. The sequence goes on from WEKX01013041.1 coordinate 11,731, forward strand.
CTTTGCTAAAAAGACTTGTCAAAAGAAACTGTCTATGAAGCTGTGAAAAAGNCCAGGCCCATTTTTTATGTTTTTTAAAAGGTAATAAGAAGGGCAATGAAGGACTCTTTGCCAAGAATGATGTTAAGTCATCAGTTTGACCAGATGATTATTTGCTTAAGCAAAGGGAAAGTAGAAATGAGGACTGGTCTATTTTTTAACAATGGGAAATCTAGAAGAAGGCAAGATAGGAAAGAGAGGGTTGACGAGTGGATCCAGTGATAACTGACATAGGAGGAAAAAAATTTAAAAAAATAAAGAAGATGGCTTGGTTGCTTTCCTTTCCATGAAATGCATTACTGTCCCTTTAAGTCCCTATGTCTCCTTGGCACATGTACCAGGGGAAGGATTACAGTTTACTAAGGAAGTAATGCAAACTTGTCTTCATTTGGTTACTATGGATATGGAACTACATGGGACAAAGCCTACCATTTGCATTGCAAACAACCAGGAGCAGGGAAGGACACACAACCTGATATTCTGGTCGCAGTGTTCCAGAATCTTCCTTGTCACAAATAAAAGGACCACCAGGTTTAGGTGTGCACTTGCTACCAAGACAACAAAGGTAAGGGATGGTGTATTTCAGATGAAGAAGAAAGAGACAGAATCACTCATAATGCAGAACAATCAACATTTCTTGTGTTACCTAGTGTGAAATACCTAATAGGTAGGTGTGGCAACCATTTAACTTTCTACCTTTTCCCCCCTGGGATACTAGAGCTGAATCAATATACTGATAACCCGGAATAAGTGATTTCCACAAGCACTGGAATGAGTTAAGAAGCAGCCAAGTCTTAGGACTGCTGGGCTTTCTACAAAAATTTTTATCTAGCTGAGAGCTCTCTTCATTCTACAGAAGTACTGTATTGTATAAAAGACCTTAATTTTATAAAAAATACAGTTAAAAGAACAGTTCTCTAAGCAGACGTAGTCTTGTTTCCCTAAGAGAAATCATGAACGATTGTTTCGATATTAGATTGCTAGATTGCCAGAATTTTTTACTATTGCTTTAAGCTCTGACAGATATATAGCCCTACATAATTTTATTTCGACTGACAGAGAAATAGTCAGATGGTCAAATGATGTGCCCCTGCTTCTATGGATGGAATTGGTCAAAGTTCCATTGGCTTGGCAAAAAAAAGACTGGATCCCAAATGGTTAGCCCACATACATGAATCAAGGGTTTCCTTTCCAAGGGAATTAACCAGATTAACCAAAACAGTAAATTAGACGTTCAGCAGAAATATTTTTTTTCTCTTAGCACTGGATTTCTAAGGTCTCTTCCAACCTTGCTAATACTGTGATACTGTGATACTGTGACTAGGCACATCTCTGATGAGGCCAGGGCAGATATATCATTCCAGGACACTCTTTATGTCTCCTCACTTCCAGAGAGTGGCCCACAACTGGTAACAGGGCACCAGCACCATCTAAGTAACTTTCCTTCAGTAGAAAGGTGAAGACAGACCTCACACTCTCCTCATACCACTGCTCTCTGTGGTATGGGAGACTAATTAAGACCATCAACCCTTCAGTTGCTAACCAAAGAGCCCTTAAAACAGTAGATTTGCACCAATATAATTCCACTAACATAAGTAGATTTGTTTCCTGGTGCTGTCTGCAAGTGAGAAAAGCATGGACCCAATGTCATTGTCATTTTTTTCCTCTTTCTTCTAAACCAAGCAACTGACACCATGCCTATACTCAAATGTATTTTCTATCACTGTGGTCATGGGGAGCTCAAGCTCACTGCTGTCGAGTCCCCAAGCAAATACCAAAGGATATGGAGCTTGGCAAATGGATTAAGTCACCTCTTTGCTCCTGTATCCCTTTCAACATGCTCCTTGAACTCTGACCCCTTAAGCAGCATAGTAGTATACACCCTTGAGATCAGTTTTAGAAGCAGACAGCAGCATCACCAGGCCAAGACTTTCACGTATCCTGAAGATTATTTCAGGCATTTCTAGCAGCCCTAATGCTAACTACTCATGGGAGATTTTGCCAGGCCTTTATGCTGCTGGGGAGAGGGACAGAGAAAGGAGCACATGTAAAACACAAAAATACTGCCTCAACCTCATGGTACCTGTGTAGGCACAATTGAAAACATGCTTCAGTCTTTCCCTACCCTTTTGGACCATCTGGCAATGAAATAAAACTCTAGGTCTACTCTTTCTTATTCCCTTTCTGCACTAGCCTATGAAGCATGTCAAGAAGGGAGAAGGATGAGGGTGGGACTTGAAATAGCAGCAAATACCTGGACCAACTGCAATCTCTGCATGCCTACAACAGCTCTCCAGAGTTTCAAGTTCTTGGCCTTCCCTCGCAGCAGTGCAATGTGGGGATATATTGCCCATCGACGTGCTTTTCCATAAGGACCGTGCAGCAACAATGGAAAAGTGTATAAAATCTCAGCGCCAGACTGTCTCTCAAGGCAAGGCAATTTTAAATCCTGACTATATGTAAGTCCCCTCAAAAACAATTTAGCATTTTGTTTACTGTTAGTCCCATCTTCCTGCCCTGTGGCATCCTTTCCGTCCATTGTAACAGATTTTTTTAGGAAACAGTTTTCTTGGCATTTCTTTAAACATTAGCGCACCAGCCAGCAAAGATGAGTGAGGCAGTCAGAGTGGTAAGTCTCTTGAAGGATAATGATTCACAGTGGATAATCTGTAAAAAGCACTGACCATTTGAAAAGGTGGAAGTGCAGAAAAGGAGTTTTGTCCAAAGCTGTCCTTGCCATCACCCTTCTGCCAGCAGCGCTTCTCTGTGACATAGTACAATACACATGCACCTTCAAAAAAGAATAAGGGAAAGCAAACAAGGCTTACCTGGGCCAGCACATATACCATGCAGAGCGTGCCCTAATGCTTCTTCAGAAGCCAGAGAAGGGAAAGTGAGAGTCTACAGCAGGTGTTCTATCTCAGTTCAACAGCTCTGAAAAACTCGCATAGATTTCCTGTTCCCAAAGGAGAGAGGACAAACATTTGCATAACACAGGCTGATATTTTCATAGTCTCAACCCATTGGTGCCAACTCCCATCCCGTTTTTCAAGTACACGCTGTCTACTCTTTGTCAGGCAAATATTTTCAAGAACAGACACGTTCAGAAAGTTTTGTATGGTTGAATTTTTGTGAATGCTGCCATCCTGCTGATGCCACAAGTTATCTTGACTGCGTGCACTCATGCATGAGTGCAGAACACTATGGGCAACCCTGCAGAGTGAGGCAGAGACAGACTGGAAAGAAGTCTCAATGACATCCAAAACAGAATGACTGTTGGTCATCATATGTGACTCTTGGTCATATGGTCAGTTCATGCTATCTTCTACAGGTATGAAGGACCAGATGTCTGCGAGAAGCCAACCTGCCCAATTTGCAGGTCAAGCGACCAGAAAATGGTGGCAACCAGAGAATTTATTGGAACAGTAAACATTTCTGGTGCCTTCATGACTCATGGAAATGGCACAAAGTTCTCTCAAACATCAATCCAAAGAACAAACAAGACTTTTTAAAAAAATCAGGTAAACTAACAAAAAAACCCTCAGCACTTGAAAACTAATGAAAATTACTTAGCCACTCCTACAAAACTGCTTTGGTCAGACTTGAAAAGAAATTAACAGCCTGAGAAACAAATAATATAACCTTGCAATGCTGCTCTAAGCAACACAAAATTCCCAAACACAAAATTGCCACGAGGTGTGCTATTTCAGATGAGGGCAATGAGACTTTCAATTGCCCCAGTGTACCAGCAATATTGAGCAGACAAGTTACAGTGGGTATCATATCATCAGCCTGATTCAGCCTCCAACTTCCACTACGTGTTTTGGGCAAGTAATTTCAATTCCCTGTCACTACACAGCAGCCCTTGTGAAGTAAGGGTTTTGGCAACTTGGTGTATGTGTATTCAAGTATGCATACTGCTATACACATTAATCTTATATACGTATTCCATGTGGTCATCTAAAGTCAGTCCTCATGGAGGAAGGTGATGGGGGTGATACATCTAATCTCAACACATGCAACAAATTTGGAAAGAAAAGCTCATGAAGGAAAGGATGCCATCAAGCAGCCCTTTGAACAGGAATCTTTAACAGACAAGTCTTCATAATGTCTCCTTCTAAGTGTATTGACAGTTCAAAGTTGGATGGCCATGATGAAATAGCCAGATCATGCAACTGTGGTAAAGTAGGTTAACTAAATCAGTATTAAGACTAGAAAAAAAATATCCAGGAAATGCCTGGGAATTCAATCTGGAACTGAGGAGCTACTTGCCATGGGTAAAGACACATAAATTACACAGGATTTAATTATGTTATTTATCTTTCCACCTTTCTTCCTTCAAGTCTTTTTCTATACTTCTTTGCTTCTTACCTCATCAGTGAGGAAGTCCAAAATACAAACCACTGGCTTCACATGAATCTTCACTTCCTTTTCTGTCCCTCCATGTCCATGCTTGGGGTTAGGTGTACAAAAATGGAAATTGTGTAAGCTCTGCTGAGCTCCACCAAGCTCCTAGTGTACAGCACTAACTAGTTTGCACTATTCCATTGCATTTTACCAGGCAAAAACATGTTTAACAATTGGTGTTTCTACAAGATGTAGCAAGATGCCCAGCAGATCCTGAAGGGATAACTTTAAACACAAAGTTATGTTACTGGATCTCCTTTTATGATCCAGTGACTTGACTGGTTGATGACAAAAAGGCTGTGGATGTTGTGTACTTGGACCTTAGCAAAGCCTTTGACACGGTTTCACACAATAAGCTTCAGGAGAAACTTGTGAAACTTGGGCTGGAAAGGAGCATCTTATGCTGGGTTACAAACTGGTTAGAAGGGCGAGCTCAGAGGGTGGTGGTGAATGGTGCAACATCGGACTGGCGGCCAGTCACCAGTGGAGTCCCACAGGGGTCAGTGTTGGGCCCAGTACTGTTCAACATCTTTATTGATGACATGGACGAGGGAATTGAATCCATCATCAGCAAGTTTGCAGATGATACTAAGCTGGGGGCAGATGTTGAACAGCCGGAGGGTAGGAAGGCCCTCCAGAGGGACCTCGACAGGCTGGAGAGGTGGGCAGGCTCCAACAGTATGAGGTTTAACAAGACTAAGTGCCGGGTTCTTCACTTTGGCCACAACAACCCNGTGAGTTGGACTAGATGATCCTTGTGGGTCCCTTCCAGCTCATAATATTCTGTGATTCTGTGATAATGTTCATATAGCAAACTCAACTTCATGAAATTAACTTATTTTCCCCGCTGAAATCCCATTCTCTTTAAGATGGAAAACTCCAGTTTAATTAACAATTTATCTGCACTTGTCCTCCCTTTAGTTTCAGACACCCCATTGCCCAAACTTCCCTCCTTAACTCCGCGCAAACCTACTGAGTTTAGAGCAACTGGCCAGAGTTTAGGCTTGGAAACAGCATAGCATGCAGCTAAAATGAAGCACAGCTTCCACTGTTGCGCTGATGAAGGTGAGACACTTGAAATTAAGCCAGATGGACTTAGTCCTTCAGTAATAGACTTTCCATCACCTTTTCTTCTTAATATTATTTAAATTTTCATTCCTAATCTCCTGTTAAAAAAAAAACAGCTCAGCTTCTTCCTCAGAGATTTAAGGCCAGAGTTTTCTTCTCTACAAATAAAATCTAAAGATGTTGTTGATTACCTGTTACTCTGAAGTGAAACTATTCCTCTCAGAGCTATTAGTAAAATACCGGGGAGGGGGAGAAAGAACACTTTTAAACAGAACAGTCATTAATAAGGAATTATTTTCATGTGTGCATGTGCCTCCTCTTTTATGGGTGTATATGGGGAGTGTAAAAAATTAGAAGAAAGTGCTGAAATTTTATTTTTCCAGCTCTGTGAAATTAGTCAGAAACATGAGAAAGAACAAATCTGGATGGCAAAACAACTGATACATGTTCTCTTGCAATCCTTCTTCTAGTGGAAGACAGACAAGATTAGCACCTCAGAGTGCTACCCCATTAGACAGAGAGGAAACTACCTCTCTGTCCTGGGGGAGGGACTGGGAAAGCTTTTAAAAGCTAAGGCACGAGAGAGACTTTCGCTCTCACCCTTGCTCTCCCCTGGGGAACGCGCCTCTTGCTGCTCCAGCTCCTGCTTTTGCTGCTGCTGTTTCCCCCAGCAAAATCTGTGGAATATCAGCATCATCCGATACCCTCTGGTGAAGCCTGTCCTTCCCTGACGATAGCCGGC
>WEKX01013048.1:0-12794 GCA_013390025.1 Pitta sordida
CAGACACTCCTCATAGGGCTTGTGTTCTAGACCCTCCACCAGCCTTATTGCCCTTCTCTGGATGTTTTTGAGCATCCCAATGTCTTTCCTACATTGAGGGGACAAGAACTGGACACAGAGGTGCGGTCTTACTGGTGCTGAGTACAAGGGAAGAATGACTTCCCTGGTCCTGCTGGCCACAATATTCCTGATATAGGCCAGGATGCAAATGACCTTCTTGGCCATCTGGGCACACTGCTGGCTCATATTCAGTCAGCTGTTGACCACTACCCTCAGGTCCCTTCCTGGCTGGCCAGTGTCCAACCACTCAGCTCTGGCGCCTAAAGCACCTCCTACCACTGCTTTAGCACTGACCTTGGTGTCTACATTGTTCACATGTTCATAATATGTTCTTCTCTGGCAGCCATCTGCATCTGGCCCTTAACTTTTTGTCCTTCCCTCTTAGATACGTTATCACAGAGGTGTTACTATCACTCCTGATTAGCCTGGCCTTGGCCAGCAGCAGGTCCAGGCTGGAGCCAGCTGGCATTGTCTCTCCTGGACACGGAGGAAGCTTCCAGCAGCTTTTCAAAGAAGCCACTCCTATAGTACCCTTCACTACCAGACCTGGCCACAGAAACCCAATACAGGGTGTCTTTCCTCAATCAAAGGTTTCACAGAAGCAGCAGAAGAAGGGAGAGGACAGCTATACCTGAGAGCCAGAGACTCCACTCAGCAGCCTTGCACAAGGCCTCATCTTACCCTGATGCCTCTTTGTACCTCTTCACGAGTGTTCCAGCTAGCCTGCTATGACTTGGGATTGCAATAGTGCTTTGTCAGGTCTGGGAGGCAACAGTCAGGGGTACAATAAGTGGAAGAAGAGAAAAAAGATAACTTCAGAAATTATTGGAATCTTACAGCCTAAATTTTTCCCTCTCTCAGAATTGTTCTGACAAATCTACGTGGTGTAATGAGACCTCTGCTTCAGCTGCTCTCTTTAGGGTCATCCATTGTGACGAGGGAGAAAGTATCAGCCAAAACCAACTAACCTGCCATGTCAGATTTCTTCACAGGAAAGTATCCAAGATTCATTATTTATTTAAAAATGTCATGGCACTTAGCTGGAATAGTATAAATATTAGAAATGGTTCTGTATCTTTGTTGCAGTGAAATCAGAGGTTGACAAGCCAAAGACCTGAATGATAATCAAGATTTTACCTGTGACTATGGAAAACCACTTAATTAATTTTGCTCTACCTACAATACTAATTTTGAAGAATGAGATATATGATACTGAAGGTTTAATGAAACTATTTTATTAGGGAAAATAAAGTAGTAAAAATTCAGAAGGAGTGTTGTTTATCAATATTTAACATATGTGAGAAATATAAATCTATTATTGTGTTAGCTTAGAAAGAGCAGAGACTAACTTGAACCTGATTAATATCTTTTAATTTCATCAATTCTCAAAGAAGGGTGTCCAGAGTATGATGCCAGTCTCTTTTCAGAGGTGTCCAATGGCAGTAGGAGTAATGGACATAAACTAGAGTTCAAGAAGTTGCATGTCAAGTCAACATGAGGAATAATTTGTGGCACAGCACTGGAACAGCTTGCCCAGGGAGGTCATGGAGTCTCCCGATCTGGAGACATTCAAAACTCACCTGGTTTTGTTCCTGTGTCACCTGCTCTAGCTGTCCCCACTTTGTCAGCAGGATTGGACTAAATAATTTCCAGGAGTCCCTTCCAACCCTAACAATTCTGTGATTCTGTAAACCTCAAAATATCTTAAAGACAACCTCAAAATATCTTGAAGACAAAAACTGTAGAGAGTCCTCTTGGAATTAATACCTACACCTGAACATCGAACATGTCTCTCTGTCATACAGAACTGCAACCAAATTGAAAAAAAATGCTGTAAAGTTGGATAAAAAAATCTCAGAAATGACGGGGAATCGTGTAAATTTTAGAAAATGGACTAAGTAGGTAAGAAAATACTTTTTTCAACTAATACTGTTCTGATGACAAAAAGGCTGTGGATGTTGTGTACTTGGACCTTAGCAAAGCCTTTGACACTGTTTCCCACAATAAGCTTCAGGAGAAACTTGTAAAGCATGGACTGGAAGGGAACATTTTATGCTGGGTTACAAACTGGTTGGAAGGGCGAGCTCAGAGGGTGGTGGTGAATGGTGCAGCATCGGACTGGCGGCCAGTCAGCAGNAGCCAAATGGGTGTAGACCTCTTCCTCCAGGCTGACGACACCAGAACGAGAGGGCACAGCCTCAAGCTACGCCAGGGGAGGTTTAATCTTAACGTTAGGAAGTGGTTTTTCACGGAGAGAGTAATTGCATATTGGAATGGGCTGCCCAGAGAGGTGGTGGAGTCGCCATCCCTGGAGGTGTTTAAGAGAAGACTGGACGAGGTACTTAGTGACATGGTCTAGCTGGGGGGTGTAGGGCTGGATGACCCTGGGCCCCTTCCGGCTCGGAGCGGCCTGCTAGACTGTGAGGCATCTAGGTTGGTATTACGCTCTTGGTCACTGTACGGGTATTAGATGGTGAGTTGGACTAGATGATCCTTGTGGGTCCCTTCCAGCTCATAATTTTCTGTGATTCTGTGATTCTGTGATTAGCTCAAATATCTACAGTGAAGAAAACTTTCCTGACAACTACCGTTGCAAATGGACATAAAATATTGTCTGAATCCAGTCGAAGCTTCTTCACTTATTTTGCCTGGTAACAGAAGCACAGTGCAATATTAATTGTATTCTGTCATGCACACACCCTTTAGATCACAAATTAAAAAGTAATTTTGTCTTATTTCATTTTATATGGCAGCTTTAGCTTTAAATTCACATTTAAGTAGTAAGAAAAGGGCTTGGTTTCAAGAAATCAAATAAGACACTGCTTCAGCACACATTTGTCCCATGGATTTTACTGAAACTTCAGCACAAGCTTTAAAGCTCAGCAAGAATTGGAGTACTATATAGAATAAAGAACATTAAATGGACAATTTAAAACTTGGAAGAAGAAGTATGCTTATAATTTGCTAGAGCTAGTCAATACTTCATGGATGTCAATTTGCTGTCCACACCCAGATGGATACCTGACTTCACACAGCAATTCACATTTGTCAGGTTGTACACGTGAATTTTAAGGCAAAAATACAGAGCAAAATAAGACTGAAAGAAGTAAATAGACAAATTGTCCAGTTTAGTATTTCAATTTTTCTGATAAGATTCTGAAATTCACAAATTATTTAGATGAATGCTGTTTTGGGGGACTGTCAGAGCACACAGACACCAGAACAAGAGGACATGGCCTTAAGCTACGCCAGGGGAGGTTTAGACTGGATGTTTGGAAGGGGTTTTTCACAGAGAGAGTGATCTCTCAGTGGAATGGTCTGCCCAGGGAGGTGGTGGAGTCGCTATTCCTGGAGGTGTTTAAGAGAAGACTCGATGAGGAGCTTAGTGACATGGTCAAGTTGGTGGGAGGCTATTTGGGAGTTGGACTAGATGATCCTCTGGGTCCCTTCCAACTCGGAGGAACTTGTGAACTTGTGAACATGATGAGATAAATAAAATGGGGACATTTGTTGATTGGACTTGGTTAGTGACACTTGTTGTCCAAAGCTGGATTTGATAACACAAAAATGTCTTCGAGGTAAAAACATGAAATAAGACCCTGTTCTCTGGCCTTCTTTTTTCACACCTCTTTGACAGTGTGAAAAGGCGTGAGAGTCAGTGGAAATAACAGAGAAAATTCAGGCTTGTTAATTACTACTGAGCATATTACTTTCTCTCATGAGTAAATCCACTGGAATTGGGGTATAAATCACTGTGCTTGGTTGTAAATGTTTTCAAGATTGAGAAATCTTCTGAGTCTTCAGGGATATTTTGCTCTCTGTGTGTGCCAATTACACTTTTACAACTCACCTCTCTTGTGTGCATTTTCCCAGCAGTGTCTCTCTTTCCTATTAAGTTATGCTGGCCCAGCAGGTCATGGCATGTGCCTATTAAGCAAGATGACAATGGGTTATGCTCAGAATGTTGTTGTTTTGGGATTTTTTGGTTTGTTATTTTGTGGTTTGTTTTTTTTTTTTTTTTAAATAAATTGTAACTGGTTTTGGATGTAGTAGGGAATTGCACAATAAAACCTCAATTTTCTAAATGCTTCATAAGAAGTTTATTGGCTGACCTTGCAATTTTGAAACTTCTTTGAGGCAAATGCATATCATTATGTTTTATTCAAAACCAAAGCTATAGTATTAGGAGGAAGTTGCTAGGAGTACTTAACACAGCCTCATTTGTTTCTAGTTGTATGTAATGGTAAAATATTTTTAATTCACTCACACTATCTAAAAAGAAAGAAAAAAAGAGACAAGGTTGTCTCCTCTTTATAGTGGAGAGAGCTGTAAAACCTACAGTGGGTCTGAGGTCATAAATAAAAAGTTAACTTTTGATAAAATATTACATAATTTATGAAAAGTATTTCTAGGATTAATAAACATAATTTTTTCCCTTTCAGTGCATATTTTTAGTATTCAAAGTGAAAAAACACACGTTAGTATACAAACTTTTTGCCATTACTGTGCCTCATTCTTCTGTTAGAGAAAGCCATAATATTACCTATGGGCATATGCTACTTAAAAGTTTACTTCTTTTTCAGATACACTCAAAATATGCTCTTCATACCAAAATTAAACTCCTGCTCCCTCTCTAGAGAGAGAGAAAAAAAAAAAAGAGAATTCATACAGTTACATCTGGCACTCAACAATCTCATCAGACGTCTGGAAAAAATCTATTCATTATTAGAAAAAAATTCTGTTGTTAATAGAGTAAGCAATGGATTCCTGTTCTCATCTCAACTGGGAATGAAGCTGGCATGAGGTGACAAAAAATATTTCTTGATTGAATTCAGTTAACATCTGGTTGTACAACCAATTCAGAATATCCTTCTACATAATGCTGGTTTGCTTTGCATTGAAATATTTTTTTGCATCCAATGCCAGCAGAAGTTATCATCTGTACACTGACAGACTATCACTGCATATAATGTGAACTTGGGACATATCTTTATCTCTTTGAGTACCTTTGTAGAGGACAGACATATTTTTATTTGTTTTTAACCATCTTTCTCTGTGTTTTTCAATGGAAACAAGATTATTTGTGGAGTCGGACATCTAAGGATTTTTCAGTTTCTGCAGAGGAAACAGAGATCATAGAATCATAAAAAATGCTGAGTTGGAAGGGACCCACGAGGATCATTGAGTCCAACTCTTAGTCCTACACAGGACCATCCCCAACAGTTACACCACGTGCCTGAGAGCATCATCCAAATGCTTCTTGAACTCTGTCAGGCTTGGTGCTGTAATCCTGGGGAACCTGTTCCTGTGTCCAGCCATCCTCTGGGCGAAGAACCTTTTCCTAATATTCAACCTAAGTTTACTCTGAGGTTCTGGCCATTCCCTCATGTCCTGCCAGTGGTCACTACAGAGAAGAGATCAGTGTCTCTCCCTACTCTTCCCCTCACACAGAATTTATACTGCAATGAGGTCTACCCTCAGTCTCTTCTTCTCCAGGTTGAACAGACCAAGTGACCTCAGCGACTCCTCACATGGCTTCCCCTCAAGGCCCTTCATCATCTCCATTGTGCTCCTTTGGACACTCTCTAATAGCTTAATATCTTTCTTATATTGCATTGTCCAAAACTGCGCACAATATTTAAGGTGAGGCCACACCAATGCAGAGCAGAGCGGGACAATTCCCTCCCTCAACCAGCTGGTCATGCTTTGTCTGATTCCCCCCTGGACAAGGGTGACCCTCCTGGCTGCCATGACACTGCTGAGTCATATTCAACCTGCCATAGATCAGGACCCCTAGGTCCCTTTCTGTATCACTGCTTTCCAGGATTTCATTCCCCAGTCTGTATGAATATCCAGGGTTGCCCCATCCCAGGTGCAGAATCTGGCACTTTCCCTTGTTGACCTTCATGTAGTTGGTGATTGCCCAGTCCTCTAATTTGTGGAGGTCTCTGTGCAAGTCATTTGTCTTTTCATGTCACCATTATGCATGATGGGGCCCTGCTTTCCTGGGGATGGTTGAGCACCTGCCTGCCCATGGGAAGTTGTGAAGGAATTCTTTGTTTTACTTTGCTAGTGTGTGTACCTTTTGCTTTACCTATTAAAATGTATCTCAACCCACAGGTTTTCTCACTTTCAATCTTCCAATTTGCTCCACCATCCCACTTTTGGGGAGTGAGCAAACTGCTATAGGGGGTTAGTTGCCAGCTAGGGTTAAACCACAACTTTATTAGAAAACATACAACTGATGTAAAGATGTACAGTCAGTACAAGTAAGAAAGGCTTCCTGACCACTGTGGCATTTTGTTTTCACAGTCTATGATCTCCTATGTCCTATTTATACATAATATCAAAGCCTTAGTTAATTTCAGAGTAAAAATTAACAAGTAATTAATATTATTTGTAGATAAAAATCTAGATGCTTTAAGAAATGTTAAGGGACTGATTCAGCTGTGGTATCAACTAGCAATGCTCCATTAACATTTGTAAAATAGAGATTAAGTTGGAGAAGGTATTAGTGAATAATCTTAAGTCAAATACAAAAATAAATGGTGACTGTAAGAGACAGAAGCTCCTCTGCATTAGCTACAATACAAAGGGATGGTACCATTTAATTAAATAAAAGACCTAGTAGAAAGGGAGATGTCACAGAATGGTAAAAGTATGTGTCTAAAATATTACACAAGATCAATGCTTGAACTGCAAATAAAACTTGGAGTTTCTGAGTTTCTGCCTAATGCTGTCTCCACTCTGATGCTGCTTGTAAGGCAATGAAATGTGTATAGGCATGCAATCCTATCTTTCTTTCGTTACTTAATTGTGTGACATGAAGGTTGGAACATTCTCAGTGGGGTTCGCTCTTATGCATCGTCTAATATCTACCAATGCCTGTAAAATTGTGCAGAGAGCAGAGTGCTTGATTTGCAAAGGGATAGCAGAGCACATGAATAGCTAGTGAGACAAAAGGCACTGTCAGTGCCTGTAAACATCAGGGAAGTATGCAATTGAGGTGACTGCATGAATGACACAGATGCACTGTTTTGCCAGTGCAGTTTTGCAAAGCCAGGTAAGGGAAAACGTCACAATACATGAATAATTTTAGCTCATGAGTCTAACTCTCTGTTGTCAATTCCAGTTCTGTTTGTCATCAGACAAAGGCATTCAAGACAGTAAACCATTACAGCTCAGCATTTATCTACCATCAAGGAGGCCCTTTTAAAGAGACAAATTGATTTTTGCCACCAGACAGTGAATCATGCATACAAACTAGGGGAGTAGTTATGAATCCCTATATTCATTTCCCATGGTGTTTGGAAAGGTGTGTTGTTTGCCTGATTTGTTTAAGAATAGATTTAGGGAAACAAACCAAACAAAGCAAACCACAAAACTCTAATGTTTTTAACTCATGCCTCAATAATACAATTTATCTATCAACATTCAGATAAATGTTTTCCCTCCCTATCGAGGGCTTAAATTTTGGGCTTACACTGTAATTATATGGTCAAATGTTTTGCCAAGTGCTGTGTATATAACTTCTGGAACAAATATTTTCTTAGTTACTTTTGGGAAGAAAAGGGAGAAGAAAATAAGAAAATCCAAGTAAGAAGGATTGATTCTGTCGTCAGAAGCATCAGATGCCTTTTGAGACACTCTAAGGACCAAGGTGTTGACTGGAGTTGTGTAAGTAACAGGTATAATTTTCAAGGAGCAATTGAAGCCCAGATGGGACACTGGTTCCCACAGAACCATGTGGATGAGGAGAGATTTGGATCTAGTAATAGAACCTGAAAGCAAAATAGTTAAAATAACCATATACCTACTTGAAGATCAACACTGAAATTGTTCTACTTTTCAAATTGAGGAATATTGGATTTTAAGAATTTTCACTTTTTGAAAAATATATTTTTCTTGCCATAATGAAGTGTGGAAACAAACTCCATAGCTCATAAGAGTTATGAGACAGGTATATTTATTTGCAGCGCTATGAGGCAAAGAGGTTAACTTCTTACCATACTTGCCTGCCTGACTACTGCTTTGGCAGTGTCTCAAATGTTACAGAACTACACATATTCAACAGGTGAGTTACCTATGCATTAAACGCTCATTCTTAGACATTAGTTTTCTCATAATAGGCAGTGCTCATGCAGATTAGTTTCAGGAATTCATTTACATAAGCCCCTCCCAGTCTCTGCCCAAGCCCTGCCTAGTCTCCACCCAAACTCTGCCTGGAGGTCCTTGTTGAAGGGCATTGTTTAACCTTTGCTTTGATGGTTGAGGTGATTTTATCAGCCCATTTCTCATATCCTGCTAACAATCTTAGGTTTATGGGTGCAGATTCTTTGCCAATTGATGTAATACAGAGTCAACCTGAACCCCATTGTTCAATCAGCTTCCTTTGTTCACAACTCAATAAGAGGTTTTGGGGTTTTGTGCATTTTTTTAATTGTTTAGGATTATTTTTTTGTCATTTAATATAAACATGTTACAGTTACATAAGACTGAATATCTGACAAAATGTTCTGAGGTAGCTTAGCTTTCAGGTTAGTTTGGTAAACCTTCAGTGATCCAAAAAGAGTCATTAAAAAAAGCATCATCTAGAGCAGCAAACCTGCAGCACAATCTGAATGTGTGTATTGATAGAAGATGGAGAAAAAAATTTTTTTGGAGAAAGAAGGTGGAGGTTTGTCTTGGCTTCACATCATTTGGAGGAGCAGATGTAAGTGAAAAAAACAACTGTTTACCATAGAGAATGCTAATAACAATATTGAAAAACTTGGTTGAACTAACTCATGAGGAGAAACTTCCCAGCCATGCCTGCTGGACCAAATTGAAATTGCAAGTAGTCTCTCTCACCTGGAAAAAGCACACGTGGTGAATAGAGGATCTATCATTTTTANCACCTCTTCACAGGGTTCACCTCCCTCATGCCTGGAAAAAAATGGCAGAAATGATTGGAGAGGCAGTACTGGAAGGAAATGGTGGATAGCTGGAATTTGACACTGACAATCACTTATGTGGCGCTGGAGTGAGGCTGTGGTGCTTGCAACTGGAGCAGGGCTTCAGATCCCTCAAGCAATTGGAATTATCTAAAAAGACAACCATTAGATCCAGAAATGAGACTTGGTTGTTGCAATCTTGATGTTCATTGCTTGAAGTGGTGATTGTAGTCCTGTCAAAGTGGTGGTTGCAGTCTGGATCCGTTGAGATGGTGGTGGTTGTGGAAGCCTTGAGTGTTGAGGGAAGCCCTGAAACTCAATTTCTGGTGGGAATGTCTCTGGTGCCTCCCCTGGGACAGGGAGTTTTACACTAGGTCATGTGATACTGTGAGGCATGAAATACTTCTGGAGTTTTTGACACCTTGGAAAATGTTGCAGATGGCCCATGTTAGGGCAGCTGAGTCCATTATAGTCTATTATGGCTCATCAGCAAGAGATGAAAATCATCAGGCTAGGTGTGAATGTTTCAGAGAGTTATCACTAATGAGTTATCTGTGTAAGGAAAAACTATCCCACCTTTCAGAGTTTGCTTCCTTCCCTATCCTATTTAACATCCAGCTTGTAGTCTGAAGTGTCAGGAGTGCACACCCTCAGCAGGTGGCCTGAGTGGCCACTCTGCATATTGTTAGCCAAGCACACTGCTGATTGAGGCATTAGCAACA
Organism: Pitta sordida; assembly: GCA_013390025.1. Lineage (NCBI taxonomy): Eukaryota > Metazoa > Chordata > Aves > Passeriformes > Pittidae > Pitta > Pitta sordida. The sequence goes on from WEKX01013048.1 coordinate 9,716, forward strand.
ATAGTCCAATAAGATCAGCACCTGGGCAGTCACTGCAGCTGGTCGAATGTTTGAATGATCAGTCAGTAGGAGTTTAATCTCCTTAAAAAACCTCATAAATCCACTTTAGTACAGTGGTGAGTGTTCTTAACTCCCACCTGGGAGGCTGGGGTTAGATTCCCTGCTGGGGAGGGAGTGGTGCCGTTTAAGAGTTGGACTCGATGATTGTTGTGGGTCACTTCTAACCCAGAATATTCTGTGATTCTGTGAAAGAAGTCAAACCACCAAAAAGCAAAATGATCTTATATATTTCAAAATATTCACGGATCCTAAATCTCAACTAAATGCAAAACATAAAACTGCTACAAAAGTCAAAGGCAGCTTTATAACACAAAGAGAGAGAATTTTATATTTACTGCTGTAATATTGGCTCTCGAGTTTAAGCAGACACAGGAATACTTCAAAGGATGACTGACTGATAGAAAAAACCTAAATGAGAAGAAGAAAAAGGAATATAAATCTATAGACATCTATGAGTGAGTTGTTTTAAAATACAGGGGAAAATGGAACAGAGGATATAGTGAGATGAAACTGGAATAGAGAGCGGAAAAGCAGAGCTGCTGCTGAGACACAGAAAGGATTCAGAGGATAGATACAGAGCAGTCAAGAAATTAGAAAATAATTAATGAAGAGAAAAAATACAGAGGCTGCAGGTGTAATTCTTTTTAAAAAGCTGCAGCTGTGATTTGATCAGGACAAAATAGAAAAAAAAAATCAAATCTTCAGCTCAATTTATGCTACATCTCTGGGAGCAGGTCATCTTTCTTGTATTTTCAGTGGAAGGATGCATTGTACATTTTTGATTAGGATTCAAATATAAGGCATAGCAACAACAATACTCCCAGAAAGGTTCTAGGGTTTGGTTTTTTCCCCCCTGCTCTTTTTTCTCTCCTCCCCAGGTATTTCCGATAGAAGTAGGAAGTATAAGCACTATAAAAAGGAAATTAGCTATGGGATTGGAAGATGGTAATAGAAGATTAAATTGCTGTAAAAATGATAGTATTTTCTATTAAATGCATTTTTCTCAGTTGAGTTTCTAGTATGAAAATGTCCATATTAAAGTTATGAGTAGCACATAGATCAAGAACTGTATGAAGAAATTTCACCACCATGAAAGTAGATCCCAGGTTTATCAATCAATTTTTTCAAGCCCGGGACAGCTGGAAGACACTGCTTTGCTGATGTGTATGCTGTATTAATTCTAAATTTTTATTATATTTCAGCCTGTAGTCTGTCCAAAACCAACCCAGTTTTTAGTATTGTAGTTCAGTGAAACTTCCTTCTAGAATAGCTCACATTTACTTCTTCTCAGAAAAAGGCCTCTCATACTCTTAACTGTCAGAAAATTCCTCCTGTCTGGTTATGGTGGTAGCATGCCAGCTTCACATAACATTTAGAATGATGTATGTATTGGAAAAGCCCTACTTTTCATTGGACCATCCTAAGTAATATGTTGGGGAGGAGGATTTCCCCCCAAAGAATAATGATTCTAAGGATGTGAGTACTTGTGTTTTGATGCTTGCCAGCAGATAAGCTAGCTCGCTCGCTCACTCACTCACTCCGCCACTCCCCAACTCTCACAGCAGGATGAGGGAGAGGATCAGAAGAACAAAACCTGAAAACATATGTATTGACATAGAACAGTTTAATAAGTGAAGCAAAGCTGCATGCACAAGGAAAGGAAAATAACTACTTTCCATTGGCAAGCAGATGTTTTGGCACTTCCTGATAAGCAGAGCCTCAGCATGCATAACAGCTGCTTAGGAAGACAGATGCCATAACTCCAAATGTTTCTCCCCTCCTCATCCTACCCAATTTTTATTGCTGAGCATGGTATTATATGTTATAGTTAATTCTGGCCAATCTGGGGCAGTTGTTCTGTCTGTATACCCTCTCAACCTCTTTGCCACTCTCAACTCACTTGCTGTGTAGACAACATGAGAAATGGCCCTCTTGCTCTTCGTGCCCCCCATATTGCGGCTTCAGATCTTAGCGACATGATTTTTTAGTGATATAGGAGATGCAACCTGCTGTGGCGGCAGTGGCAGCGGCGGCACAGCCAGCAGAATGGGCAGTGGTGATAGCTCAGGCAGCAGAGGGGGCAGCCTGGGCAGCAGCACAGGTGACGGTGGTGGGGGCGGCGGCGGTGGCAGAGGCGGCAGTGGCAGTGGCAGCGTGGCCACCATTCAACATGGAAGTCGGGCTCTGTGGATGCCAATTAAGACCACGGGTCCGCATTATAGGAGATCCTTCACTGTTTGTCAATAGCCAAAATATCAACATGTTTTCACTACTACTGAAGGCAGATATCAAAAATATCATATATGGACCACTATGAAGAAATTAGGCAGAACTGTTCTCCTAGCCTACAACTGGATAAATTCTGCTATCACTTATGGAAATTATTCAAATATGTAGACAACTAATTTGGATTTATTGAGACATAAATAGCAAAAAGAACAACTACAGTCTTTGACTGATTAGTTCTAATTAAGACAGGTAAAAATGTGTGGAGAATTAGGTATATTTTTTAGATAGAAACTTGCTTAAAATCAGACCTAAACTAATTCCCAATGACTTTCTCATGTAGCTGGTGAACATTTCAACTTCTATTTATCTTTAACAAAAACAAAACCAAACCCCCAATGTAGATTCCTTACAATTGATTTGAGGATTTAGAAATTCAATCCCTTCTCACATACCCAGCAGCCCTTTTCCAGTTCATGTCTGGCATTTTTTCCCTTCTTTTCGGTCCCAAAAGGCCTGTACAAGCAGGACCACTGGAAACAAGACTTTTCTCTTAGAAAAGCGCATCCAGCTTTCTAGGCAGTATGTCTGCAAAGCCCTCTGTGCAAAACCTCCTTCTTTTCCTTTTTTCTACCACTCCCCATATTCTCTGTCCCCAGGGATGGCATTACTCTCCTTCCCACACTTAATCATAAAGAGCAACACCTGAACACAAACATAATTTGGAAATGCTAAAAACAGTATACTGTCATGGGGAGAGACTTAATGTTCTACTGTAAAATTTTTCTCCTTT
>WEKX01013053.1:0-14080 GCA_013390025.1 Pitta sordida
TAAGAGGGCCAATGGCATCTTGGCCTGAATTAGGAACAGTATGGCCAGTAGGACCAGGGAAGTTATTCTTCCCCTATGCTCATCACTGGTCAGACCACATCTTGAGTACTGTGTCCAGTTCTGGTCTCCCCAGTTTAAGAAAGATGTTGAACTGCTTGAAGGGTCCAGAGAAGGGCAACAAGGATGTTGAAAGGACTGGAGGACAAGCCCTATGGGGAGTGACTGTGAGAACTGGGACTGTTCAACCTGGAGAAGAGGAAGCCCAGAGGCGACCTGATTGCAGTCTACAACTACTTGAAGGGAGGCTGTAGACAGGTGGGTGTAAATCTCTTCTCTCAGGCTGACGAAACCCGAACAAGAGGACATGGCCTTAAGCTACACCAGGGGAGTTTTAGACTGGATGTTAGGAAGAGATTTTTCACAGAGAGAGTGATCTCTCAGTCTGCCCAGGGAGGTGGTAGAGTCAGCATCTCTGGAGGTGTTTAAGAAAAGACTGGATGAGGAATTCAGTGACATGGTCTAGATGATGGGAGGCTCAGATGGATGGAGCGTGGTGCCCATGGCTCTGGAGTTGTGGGTTTGATCCCTGGGTAGGCATTTCCTTGGGAGTTGGACGAGAGTTAGATTAGTCCCTTTCAACTTGGAATAACCTGTGAACCTTCATCTTCTCATTATAGGTTCCCATGCGTCAGTCAGTGGGAGAGGGAATTCACTCCAAAGCATTATTTTCATGATTCCTCTTCATGTTGCACTAGTTTTCTCAGTATCAAGCTCTCACTGGCTCTCCCACCGTATATATCTTCATACTTTGATATAAGTATGTGTAACGGGTTTTACCCTGGCTGGATGCCAGGGGCCCAAGTGGTCGCTCAGTCCCGACAATAAAATGATATACAAAGAGTGGTTTGGAATAAGGCAGTTTAATATAGCACAAATGAAGCAAAGCAAAAGCCTGCACAGAAGCAAAGCAAAAGAACTAATCTCTACTTCCCCATCCGCAGAAGTATCCACATCCAAGGAAGTAGGGCCTCTATGCGTCTTGGGAAGCAGTCATTCAGAACAATAAATGCCCCCTGTCCTTGCTCCCTTCCTCAGCTTTTATATCTGAACTGACATCATATGGTATGGAATATCCCTTTGGTCAGTCTGGGTGAGCTGGCCTGCTCGTGTGCCCTCCCAGAATCTCATCCTCAGTTAGGGGGAAGGGGAAGTGTGCCCAGCTGTAGTCAAAACACTTGTGTGTTATCAACACCCTTCCAAGGCACAGCATTGCGAGGACTGCTGTGGGCTCAGACAGACCCAATATAGTATGAGAAAAGAAATGCCAGTAGAAGAGGAAAAACTGAAGTCATGCACCTTGTATTTTCTAACATATCTGAGAATATCCATGAAATGTGAAAAGAAATTGAACAGCATATAAATAGGTAATAGGTACTTCCTTTGCAAAAGCGTGCCAGAGCAATGTGCCAAAGCAGACCATATGCCATAGGTGATGTTCCTTTACTCCCATTTAAGGCAGGATAGAATACATTTATTTGGTTCCTCACAGAAGAAACACAGCTTGTGTTGCATTGTAAATAAATCATGTTACTCAGAAATAACTGCAAAACAATGCTTGCAGATTTTCCACTAGAGAGATTAGAGTGGCTGACATCTGATGAGGAAGATTTGGAAGCCTACCTGTAGAGTTACGCTGCTCATCCTGAACTGTTGGACGCCAGTCAAGATTTCTGCAACAGACTAGAAAATAGCAGTATGTCACAATCAATAGCCATATGATTGTAACCCAGGACAAATATAAATTCATAGCAGTCCTCTCAATGATTGTCATTCTTCCTCTGAGATTCCTGTTTGCATTTCTCAGATCATGTCCATTAGTGTGTAGTATTTAACACAAAACTACTGAGGCTTGAATCTGTCTGCATCTCTGCTTTTCTAGACTGAAAAAGCCTGAAGGTTTTCTTTCCCTCAAGGGGCCTGTGAAGGCCTAAAATATTTCTGTGGATGTCTGCTTATTGCACAGGCTACTGCCTTTTCCCTCCAGGTAGCCCACAGGGAACCTGAATGTACCTTGACATCCTGCAAATAAAGAAGTGTTCACACTTTTCAGTCATTACTGGAAATCACTTTAGTGAACACAGCGGGACAAAGAAACAAGAGCACTTGGGAGGGGGAAAAAAGGGAAACACCACCCCCCCCCCGCTCACCCCTGAAATAAAAATGGGTGCTGTTCTTAGAGACAGAAAAATAAACCGTTTTCCTATGAGGAGTTTCTGCCTTTAATCCTTATCTCTTGAGTTAGTTGAGTTTGTTTGGTTTTGGGTTTTTTTCCCTTTCTCTCCCATGCCAAATAGATTTAGTTTGTTAGTTGCAGATCAAATTTGCTGTATGTTTCCTGCCCTACCAAGCTGCCACTTCTGTTATAATGGCCCACAGGTGAATAAGCTTCATTCCAATTTGTTTGCTAGATGTAGCATCCTCTGAGGAAACAATTGTGAGATTGCATGCACTTTGTAAAGCCAGTGGATTGACTTCAGATGACAGCTCCTGGGTGAAGTGATTGCCTACTAGTAAGATGAGCAAAAGAGTCTAGCTCTTTGCCCTATGGCTCTTTTCTAAATATTTCTATGCTGATATGGAAAAGTTAAAAGGAACAACCTGTCACTTAGGAAAAAAGCATGTGTTCTTGATTCCTAGGAGGTTACACTCATGAACTGAATCTCCAACAAAGAATACATTTGTGAAGATCAACAGGGAAAACAGACAAAAGTCAATATGAAAAGAAAGATGGCTTGATTTTATATGTTTACTTTTGTTAAGAGACATTCACACAATAATGCAGATGATTTTATATTGGACACACAAAGTGGTTCATTTTAATGGAACAATGCAATGGATGAGGTTGGATGGGAGATCTGGAGATTAACTCCTCTGTAGTCAAAGATGAACTATTTACAGTAGGGTGCTCAGAATGGTGTCTGATCAGTGTTTGAATATCTCCAAGACTGGAGACTTCACAATCTATATAGGAAATCTTTGCCAGTGTTCAACCACCATCTGAGTGAAATAATTTCTTCTTTTGTTTAAATAAAATTTCCCGTATTTCAGTTTGTGGCCATCATGTCTTGTCCTCTCACAGTGTAGACTGTGGCTATGTACTATTTACTCACCTTTATCAGCAATTTATACACTTATCACATTGCTATGATCCCCCTGAGCCTTGCCAAGGCCAAACAATGCCATCTATATCAGTCTCTTCCTATAGGAGAGATGATCCCAGTCCTTAATTATCCTGAAGGCCCTTGACTGGTCGGTCTCCTTCCGTTTCTCATGTATTGGGAGGTCAGGTTGGGACCCAGTATTTCAGATGCATCCCACCAGGGCTGATGAGAGTAGAAGGATCACTCCCTCAACCTGTTGGCAATGTTCCACTTAATGGAGTCGAGGAGTCTTTTTTCCTTTAATACTAAGGTATGTTACTGGCTCACAGTTGTCCTGGTGTTCACTAGGACTTCAAGAACATTTTGTTCACAGTTGTTCTCAAGCCTTTCTGTCCCCAGCCTGTTCTGGTACCTGGAGTTATTCCTGTTCAGAAGCTGGGTTTTACACTTCTCCTTGATTAATTTCTTGATGTTTCTGTCAGCCCATTTTTTTACCCTTCTGAGGTCCCCCTGGATGGCTACATAATCCTTTGATGTATTAGTAATTTTTCCCAGCTTTGTATCACCCAAAAACTGACTGAGGGTGTACTCTGTTCCATCATCTAGATGATTAATAAAGATTAATAAAGGGCACACTTCATGTGAAGGAAATTGACTTAAAATTTGTAGGATTTTCAATTAAGTTGGTTTAAATATAGGGATTTGTCCCATAAAATAAGATTATAAAAATAATTATTGTTCTGTTCAATATCAGAATTTCCATATTCAACACTTTCCCTGTTACTGGAGAAATACTTCACACAAAAATTTTGTCCAACTCTATTCTTCAGTAACATGTTTGAACATTTGGGAGGGGACAGGGTGGAGGAGGAGGATGCGAGAACAATAGCAATATGAGGTTTTACAACGACAGAGTTATTTTAAAAAAGGATTTTATCTGAAGATTTTGTGAAGTTGTTGATGTCAGTTCAAAGTAAAAAGCTATAAATAAAGAATAATGAAGTTACAAGCACTGAGTCAAGGTGATAGTATGAATAACTCCATTTTTTTCCCTAAAAATATTTGTAGAATTGATTTTTATTAGAGTCAGGAAGGAAAACAAATGTCAAAAAACTCAGCAGTTGTGGAATGGAAGTTTCATTCTATTCTGGTCAGTTCTATATTGAGAAAAGAAATTTTGAAAAAATTCCTGAATTACCAATCACCAGTACATGATGGTGGGTATTGCTGTACTCAAAAGAGGTCTCTTTACGTAGGGTAGCAATAAAGTATTGAGATTTAGAGAGAAAAGTAGTGATGTAGACAAAATTGTCTTTATCTGAAGAGTCACAGTTCATTGAAAGGGTCATTTCAATTTTGGGTTACTCCTATTTTGTGACAATCACCATGCCTTTAATCAAAATTGAACACTGCAGCAAGTCAAGTTTCATCTTTATTGCTCCATGTAAATATATTGAAAAATTGTCAGTATAAACAATTGTAAGACAGAACCACCCATACAAACCCTGCTTCTTTTTTACTCTGAAGACAGGCTATCATTAAGTTACAATTTGTGGTAATCACCTCTTACATTTAGGGCCAATTTTTGCAATATTCTTGAAATAACTTGTAAAAGCTACTAGTCAGCGGTTTCCATGGGCAAATGTTCCAATATAAATCAGTAAGTTAAAATAAATTGTAAGAAGCAGGGGAGTGATTAGAGTGGCACTATTTTAAAACTGATGATAGATGAGAATTATTGTATCTAAGTCATGTAGATATCTTCAGATATTTTGAAAAAGTGAAGTACACATTGGATGTCTGGCAAGACCAAATTTTGATATCACTACATCCAGTTGTGGCATTATAGAATCGTCATGGAGCAGCAGCCAAAAGTATGATTTCACCCTGGGGCTCCTTTTGGCTGATACCTTTAAAAATTAAGGACTGAATTTTCCACCATCCAATACTATTTCCAGGAAATGTGTTAAACTCTTGGCTATGGATACTTTTTCCTCAGTAATACAATAGTCACAGTATGTCCAATGGAAGAGTAGTCTCTCTGTCATTGCATTGTCAATAGACAATTGTCAGAGTTTTAGCAAACAACCTGTTCCAATCCTTAAGAACCTTGCTGGTAGAACAGTGCAATATTTCCAAATAAATAAGCTTTTTGGTCTGATTTTGCAACACTTTCATGGTGCATATTTTACATAAGTCAAAGAATAAAACTTTATATTTTAGTAAAGATTTGCGGCACTGAGTTTGTAATTTTTTTCTATAAGAAACATTAATTTAGATCAGTTGTATGTTTGTCAAAGGCACCATATTGTGAAACATACTTAGAGATGAGTCAATATTTTCTTCCTTGTGGCATCTATTCCATCCATGTGAGGAAATAGAGTGTAACATTTCACAACTGAAAGAGAAGCTATACTACCTGATAGAAAATAAGCAACTTAATGTGCTGTGCAGTACAATTTTCATTGTTAAGTGTGAAACATTGCATGATCTAAGAGAATGTGGAGGGGAATGTGAGTAATGTCAAAATGAAAGGGACCCAAGATTTTTAAAGACAAATGCCTCTGTTTGAATCACTATATGCAAAATTAAATATTCAAATCAAAGTCACTCTATGAGCACTACGAGATTTTTCTTTCTTTTTCTTCTTTTTTTCCTGAGAGAATTTCAAGGTTTGTTGGGTTTTGTTTGGTTGCTTGGTTTGTTATTTTTTTTAATTTAGTGAAGCCTTCTCAGAATCATTGCTCACTTTGGATGGAAAAGAAAGCAGGAATGATGAGCATGCTCTGAAAACTTTAATAATGAAGTAGTTAGCTCTGAGACTATCTACAAAATTGTTTTGTTGTTTTTAGTGATGGGAGACATTCAGCACATTTCTTTATCTTCTACTTTGTGGTATGCTCATGAACACAATGACCACAATAGTATTGACAGCTGAAAAAGACAGATTTAAAAAACCCCAAACATATCTATGTCAGCTCCTAAAGAATATTCCGGATTTTTATTGTGAGGATACCCATCTTTTAGGATTTGACTGAGAGGTACAGATTTCTTCCATATTAATCCCCACATAATTTTTGGATGCTGAAAGCTCTTGGCTTCTACTGACTTAAGGGGAGATAATAAACTTTGTGGAAGAATATGTCTTTCCAGGTACAGTTTCTTGACAGAAGATAATTTGTTTTCCTGAACATGAAAGAGTGTTACAGGTGGAAATAAGATGAAAGCACATGACTCTTCAACACACTCAGCAGAACCTCTCCGTAGGTTTGGAAATCAGCTCAAAGTTAACTACGTCTAAGGTACCTTAGAGGAGATGTCCATAATTTAACCCCCAAATGTTTATCTGTAATTTTTCACAGCTCAGCACCTCCAGTTGTGGAAACAAGCTGTGCATAAAAAAATCATCTGGCTATGGCTCTAGGGAGAGGAGTAGAGAATATCCTGTAGGCTTCCTAGGCCAGCATTCACCAGTGGTGAGATGGAGCCTCTTTGTTTAAAAGGCTTCTGTGCTGTTCAAATTCAGAGATGGCAATTAGATAGTTATTTGTCAGTGCAGAGTGAACAGTTATAATATTGTTGTTGCTGTTTCCTCAATTTCTTTCCTATATAATAATTATGGTAACTGTGTGGAGAAAATGCTTTTTTGCAGACTTGGAAACACTGCTACAGATCAATGCATCTTGCATTTATTCTCTTGGTGACAGTGAGAAAAAGATGGCTTGCTTCCAGACACTTTGCCATCCATAAAATGTTTCATTTGTCCCATGCTTTCCTTTTCCGTCTCTTCTTTTTCTTGTAATCACAGTACTTCATCCCTGCAGACTTCTTACCTAATGTTGCATGATCTTTGTCAGCAATGATTTGTGAGATAAGATTCTGTGTTTTGTACAATAACTAAGGTATGCTTATCTAAAAATTCTGTTCTTTTTAGATATCTTACATTCACTGATGAATACTTAGGAATCCATGGTCCCCAAAACACTGATGAACAATTTTAATCTTTCTCTCAGAAAAATTGTGCTCAGTGGCACAGACGAGCTGTGTAAATTTAGACATATGTGAGGCTATGTAATGTAAGACATGGGCATATGTTTACAGCACTGGAGCTCTGGTTTGTGCTAGAGGCATGATATGAATAAATTTCAAAATCTGGACAGTTATAATTACACAAGAAGCCAGGGATTATTAGGGTAAAGGATGTCTTTTTTAAATAGTCATGTATATGAGATATATCTTAAGTATAGTAAACTAGAACTGGACAAAACAATGATCATTCCTTTTTTGTCCTGATGTCTTAAAAGTCATACTCTTTAAGAACAAGAAATGTCATGCCCATGCATATCAATATAAACCAGGCATCTAAGATGAGCATCAATAATCGATTTCCTTTTTTCCCTTATAAATATTTATAAATTATAATTCTTTAATTGTTTTTTCTTATTGATATTTTATAATTATCTTATTAAAACATTAAACAAATATAATCTTTCTTAAATTTATTCATCTCTACCTTTTTCCTGCTAGTTCCACAGCAACAGACAGTATAGAGAACACTTTGCTTTTGGGCCACCAGCAGGTCCTTGGGAGGCGAGGTATTGAACATGACCATGGTAATTCTAAAGTAGCCCTATGAGCCATCAAATCACTCCAAACTCAGCTATAGGGAAAAAGCCTTAAGGTATGTATGACATTTTCATTCTCTACATACTACACGCTCATACAGATCAGCCTGTCAAAGAGGGGAACAACTGAGGGTTATCTTCTAGTAAGTACACCTGCACTCACAGAACAGAGGTGTCTTGATATAAAGAAAAATATTGGTCTGGGAACTCCAGTAAAATGAAATCCCTCCTCTAATATCCAGACACAGAAATACAAGGAAAATAGCAGCACCACAAAGATACAAAGGAAATGGCAGAACAAAAACAAACAAACAAACAAAAAACCAAACCAAAACAAAAAAGGGTGAATTTACCTCATTGTGTGGTCCCCCAGGAGCAAAGGGGAAAGAGAACAGTGCTGCCTCCTCCCAGCCAACTACTTCTGCCTGCCCAAGCAAACAAAAGAAACAATGGGAAACAGGGGCAAAAGCAAAAACACAAGAAATCGTGTTGTTCCCAAGAAGTTACACCATTAAACTGCCCACTCTACATGAACCAGGCAGGTTCAGGTCTGTCTTGACTGTAGCAGTGATGTTAGTCTGGAACATCTTTGTTCCCTACCACATGCTGCTTCTGGACTGGTGTTGCCTTCCATGGCTTGGCTGAGCTGTGGAACTGTTGAAGGGGCTCCTGGCATGGGCAGCAGTTCCATGTGGTGACTGAGTGGTGGAGAAGTATTGATGCAGCCATCTGGAGGTGGACAAATGGTGGCAGTGGCTCTGCGACAGCGCTCCAGCAGTGGGCAAGCAGTGGTGCAGGGATGACTACCTGGGCTGCTTTGATTCTACACGGCATGGTGAAGCAGCATCTCCCTGCTTTGCAGCTGTACTGGTGAGGCAGAAATGGTTACTGGCAGTGGCTGAGACCCTGGAGCAACTTCGACCCACAACAAACCCCTCTCTCAAACTCCATCTTCCAGATGGGCAGAGTGGTCCCCTCAGATGATGTAATGGTTTGAATATTCATCTCTATGGCTCCCTCCTCTGACTTGTAACCATAACATGAGAAAAAAAGGAACTGTTTATTTTTGATTTTGGTATATTGATTCATTTTTTCCTTCTATTTACCTTCCTCATTTTACCAGAACTGTGGGTTTTGGATGGTTCAGTTTATATATGGTTGGGATTTTTTTTTTTTTGATGGAATGGGAGGAGAAAAGAGAAAACCATTTGTCCCCCATCAATAACCTGTCCGCAACACAGACAGTATAGTACAGTCATGCTAAGTCATGATGCACAGGACTGTCCCTCCGAATAGTTTTACTGGGGAAAAGTGAGTTATTTCAGGCTTAAAACTTATGTTGATGTTTGGAAAATCTAAGGTCTCTAGATTGAGGACTTGTGTCAAGAACATGCTTTCAGAAAGTGATTAGAAGCATATTCTTGTCCTTCATAAAAAATTTCAATTGATAAAAGTACTTACCAATGGGAACCGGGTTCAAGAGTGCAGTCAAAATTCTTGTAAATGAAAATATACACTTAGTGCCCTGTGGGTTGAAAGATTGAAAGAGTTCACAGGTTCACAGGTTATTCTGAGTTGGAAGGCACCCACAAGATCATCTAGTCCAACTCCCAAGCGAACGCCCATCCAGTTCAGCATGATCTTCTTTTGATTTACAAACTACTTGAGGAAGCTGCAAAGACCAGAGAGAAACAATGAAATTAAAACTAAGGTGACACCACCTAGAGAGTGAAAAGGAGAAGAACGGAGTATTTAAAAATGTACATATTATGACGGCTTTGTTGGTTCTTCCTAGCTCTCCTTTTCTATTTTTGAAGGTTTCTTTTTCCACCTTTGCAACCCTCTGTAGTATACAACAACACCAACTGCAGATGCCTCTCATTGCTGATATGGCTTGGCTAGTAGATAGATTCCAAGCTGATAACGATATCCATCTATGTCAAAGCATCAGGCATAAGGTATTTGATATGGCTTGCACTGAACTGGATCTCTGTGATGGAAGATAAACATTTTCCATGTGATGTACCTTCCCAGTAGTATGATTTTGCAGATATCAATGCTAATAGGGGCATATGTTGTGTCTCACTAAATTAAGGTGAGTTGGAATGCAACATGCAGCAATCATAGTTTTACATTACACAAGTGCAACACAGATAAAACTGCTATCAGTTACATTTAAACAGGAAGTGTAAATATACCTCTGTGTGAGAGACAAGATAGACATTCACCAGCTTCAGAGATTTAAGATTTTACTGCTTTGTCTATTTCTTCCCCTGAGAATCTCTGTTCTATCAAGTCTGATTTCAAGTGCATCAAAGATCCTAGGTATGAAAACACTCATTCAAATGTATCCTTCAAAGCCCCCCCAAAATTAAATGATTTTGAGCCCATAGGTTGCTTCTGTGTTGGTTAATCAGTACAGTTTGACTGAAGCTGGCAGAGTGACTCAGATTTCCCTGACATACATAAGCAAGGTAGTTGCTGTGATTGTTCATGATTAAGTAGTTTTGAAGATGCCTCCTTATCCTTAGAATTGCTTCCCTGTACAGGTTTTGTTGGCATTGACTTCTCACTGGCTGCAGGTGTTATTAGAAATCCCTGTTATTAGAAATCCCATGTTGGGCAGAAAAGAGTCCTTACTATGGACTCTTCTGCCTTCTTTATCTTCCTCTATTGTTCAGCGCAATGTCTATTTCCTTAAGAATCAAAACTGCAATGGAACATTTAGATGGATTTAATCGGATCATCATAACAATCTCGTGACTCAGCTGAAAACTGAATTTTCTGTCTTATTGCATTCTTCATGTTTTTTACTTAGCATTTCCACCATCTTTTGCCACTGGGGTAAAATTACAATGAAAATCAATGTTCCCAGTATTTTATTTCATGTTCAGAGGGGTCAGCATTTCACTTTTGAGACTGAAGTAAAATACCTGATAAGACCTTTAATTTGCTCCCATAAGTAACCTCATTGAGTTCAAAAGAAACAAACTCTGTCTTCAGTCATTTAATAATAAACTTAAGATTAGATATAATAAAGAAGGGTTTTTGCAATGAGAATGGTAAAACACTGGAACAGTTTTCCCAGAGACACAGTAAATGTACCATTACTGAAACCATTCAAGGTCAGGCTGGATGGCACTCTGAGGAACCTGCTCTAGTTGAAGCTGTCCTCGCTCATTGCAGGGGGTTACGCTTTAAAGATACCTTCCAACTCATTTTTTGATGCCATGATTCTATGATCTAAATTTGCCCCCATCCATGAAATTTATTAAGACTGTGCACTAATTCAGTAGTAATAGTCACAGTATCACAGTATTAGCAAGGTTGGAAGAGACCTTGCAGGTCATCAAGTCCAACCTGTAACCCAACACCAACCATGGTACTAAACGCCATTGTCTAAACCATGGTACTAAACGCCTCATCCAGCCTACTCTTAAACACCTCTAGGGATGGCGACTCCACAACCTCCTTGGGTAGACCATTCCAATGAGAGATCACTCTCTCTGTGAAAAAACTCTTCCTAACATTCAGTCTAATCCTCCCCTGGCATTGCTTAAGGCCATGTCCTCTTGTTCTGGTGTCGTCAGCCTGAGAGAAGAGATCCACACCCACCTGACTGCAACTTCCCTTCAGGTAGTTGCAAACAGCAATTAGGTCGCCTCTGAGCCTCTTCCTCACCAGGCTGAACAACCCCAGTTCCCGTAGCTGCTCCTCACAGGGCTTGTCCTCCAGTCCTTTCACCATCCTTGTCACTCTTCTCTGGACCCTCTCAAGCAGCTCAACATCCTTCTTAANGGCTTTGCTGAGATCCAAGTACACAACCTCCACGGCCTTTTTATCATCAACCAGGCGAGTCCCCAGATCATGAAAGGAGATTAGATTGGTCAGGCAAGACCTGCCTCTCTGAAATTCATGCTGTCATCACAACATACGGAAATTTAAGAAGTAAAAAGTGGAGAAAACTGGCTTGGATAGTTGATACATAATTTTTATGTCTCTGTGAAAATGCAGTTCACCTACAGTGTTTGAAAAAATGTATATGTATCTGCATATGATGTAAAGTATCTTCTGATTAGAAACTAACCTGAGCAAAGGACCCCCCAAATGCCAAAACATTATGAATGCCACTGAACTAGGGACATTATTCTTCCCCTGTACTCGGTGCTGGTCAGACAACATCTTGAGTACTGTGTCCAGTTCTGGGCTCCCCAGTTTAAGAAGGATGTTGAACTACTCAAGGGGGTCCAGAGAAGTGTGACGAGGATGGTGAAAGACTGGAGAACAAGCCCTGTGAGGAGCAACTGCAGGAGCTGGGGTTGTTCAGCCTGGAGAAGTCTCAGGAGTGAACAGGTTGCTGTTTACAACTACCTGAAGGGAGGTTGGAGTCAGGTGGGTGTGAATCTCTTCTCTCAGGCTGCCAGCTCCAGAACAAGAGGACATAGCCTCGAACTACGCCAGTGGAGGATTAGACTGAATGTTAGGAAGAGATTTTTCACAGAGAGAGTGATCTCTCATTGGAATGGTCTACCCAGGTAGGTGGTGGAGTCGCCATCCTTGGAGGTGCAGAACTTGAGCCAGCATAAATCAGTACAACATTACTGACTTCAGCAGAACCACTCCAGACTCCTCTCATCTGTGCTCTGACCAGCTTGTGAGAAAAAGTCTTTTCTTATATGAGCATTCATTAAGGTACACTCCCTGTGGCTATGCTGAGAATGAAATGTTCTGTGACACTAGCCCACTTGGAACATGAAGTGCCTTGATCACCTCCCCTGTAAAAGCACCAGCTGTGTGAACCCCCAAGAGCAGCTGCACTGCAGACTGATGGCATACTCGTGGAAAACTTAAGTTGTACTTACTTCCAGGAGTTTTTGCATTCCAAGTGCAATGCATATCACAGAACTCATAAAAAGTATGTGCCAGTGCTCTCTGTTGCTCCAATAACTTACTCCAAAACTTAGTCGAGGTGAAAGTCCCAGATGTGTCAGCTCCCCACCAGTCACAGTGTGGGATGAGATGTTCTCTGAAATTCCCAGAACTTGAGTCGGTGTTCAGGGGCAATGACTCTGCATCTGCACCTTTAAAGGTTACAATGTCATGGAGGCACATCACTTACTTTCCTGATGGGATCATAGGGTTATTCCATTTCACATGACAACTTTTCCAAAAAGTGACAGTCTACTTTATACTGTCCGTAGAATAAAGTAGACTTTATACTACTGACATAGAGTATATATGGAGCTTCTATCACTCTGGCAAGTTCAGTGAGTAGTGTTATCTCCCACGTTCTTGGAAAAATGTTTACTACAGATCATGGAAAAATGGGCTGGAATTCAAAAGTGGTGATTGCTGTTGCTGGAGCTTTTCTGTAGCTGAACAACATTTGCACAACCTAGTATATAAATAATTGAGAAATACTGCAGACATATAATGTATCCAGGAGGCATGCTTTCTTATCCACCATAAACATCCATGATCAATCCATGATCCTCTTTACTTCACGCTTCCCCTCTCGTGGCTTCACTTTTTGCAGGTTGGTTTTCCCGCAATTGCAGAGGTCTCTTTTGGGGGGCATTCACCACTGTGCCTGCACGCTGGCCAAGCAGGGTTGGAGCTGGTGCATTGGGACAAGCTCTGCGCTGTGGAAAGGGATGTGGCCAGCACATGTGTGGGGCCGTGCTGTGAACAGAAATGCTTGCGCTGTCCATGTTGACATCTCCAGGGGCTCTGGAACCCAACGCCTCCAGCGGGAGTGGGGCTGGGGCTGCTAGCGGATAGAGTGCTTCCTTGCAACCGTTGTCTTGGCAATGGGACTGGGCTGTTCTGTAGCCAGCCCCAGTGCTCGGAGTGTTCCCGGGACGCCGGTGCGAGCCTGAGTGTGGAATACAGCCTTTGAAACTCCATGTTAAACGTGTGGGCTGCGGCAACACATGTAAAATCGAGGCGGCAGCTCCAAAGGGAAGGAGCTGGGTTGAATGCCCCCACCCTGATTGCAGTGCTGCCACCCCCACCCTCTGCCTCCTGGACCACCGCTAAGTCCCAGCACATCCGTCAGGGGCTGCGCTGGACCGAGCTAGGTTCCAGCAGTGCTGTACGGCTTGGCACGATCCCTCACAGTCCCATGACAGCCTCGGGCCATCTGCAGGAGGGAGAGAAACCTCCCTGGTTGTAGACGAAGTGGTGCCACTTACCCCACGTTGTAGACGCTGCACGCAGCGCACATGAAGAATGCTTCCCAGGGTTCCAGACACGGCTCTTGCAGCGCTGCTTCTCCCTGCCTGCCCCTCTGCA
>WEKX01013057.1:0-48297 GCA_013390025.1 Pitta sordida
CAAAATAACCTGTGAACCTGTGAAATATGTTTATTTCTCTAGTGACTTAATTTCAACACCAGCAACTGGGGATAAACTTTCACAATTTTTCTAGGAGAGTGTTTTGTACCTCTCACCTAAAAGCCTAAATGAAGATAATTTTTTCCCTGTAACTCCCAAGGAATGTGTCCAGAGATTGATGTGCATCCTTAGTTTTATGGAAAAAAGTCATATCAGGCAGCATCAGATTTTAGGTAATGAATTGGAAGATTTTTAGTATTTGAGACACAAAAAAAGTTGAATACTTGTGCTGTCACATTAATTTTCTTGTTACTTCTCAGACGATTTCTTATATTCTTTTAATATTCAGCCAAAATTATTGTGTTTTTCTTTGCTGACTCTTCCAATTATTTTTAGAGTTTAGAAAAATATATTGTATCCAGTAATCTTTTATATTAAATTAAAAATTACAATATGTGTATAAGTATTCTACAGAATTTTGAAATAAAGAACCGGTCTCTATTTAAAACGCAGGTTTCTGTGAGGCCTTTTGTTTGTTTTACAGTTTACAGACACTGAAGTAAGGTGACCTTCCATCACACAGACTGTGATGAAGCTTAGGGGTGGCCTTGGGCACTGATATCAGCTGCACCTCAATTTAGTAATCTTATTGTCTCTCTCAAAATTAGGTCAGCTGAGAGCCTCATTCTTGCCCGTGGGGATATTACATACCATTTATCTCTATACAAAGAGATTCAGATGGAACTGTTCACCCAATATTTGAAGAAAATACTCAGATTAACAGAAATCAGTTTTCCTACACATGCCAGAAAAGTGCATTACTACTTTTGATGAACTAATATAGCATCTGGCTTATGCTGAAATGCCAATGTATTGTCCTTGTACACATGAGAAAAATACAAAGTGATTTGCTGACCCTAAGCTTTGTACTTAAGCCATGTGACATATTCCATGAAAACTAGAATGCGTAAAGGATCATGTTATTATTTACAGCTGTTAAAGACCTCGAAAGCTATCAATGTGCTACTGACATATAAATAATACCTTCTGTGCACAGTTAAACATTGGAGCTATTTTTGCCAGATTTCAAGCTCTTTTGAGGCCAACTGGAACAGCTGAAATAGAACATTAAAAAAATGTTTGGATGCTGGGGCACAGATGGCTATAGCCCAATGTGTCAAAATAAATGTTTCATTTTTGGTTTAATGTGGGAAAAATAGACCTTCTCAATTACTCCAATGATCGCAGGTGCAATAACTGACTTTGTAGCTAAGAAGAGATATTTCAGATGGGCATTCAGAGAAATTCTATGTATTCTATGCCCAATAGTACCAAAAGGTACATTACCTTAGGCAAATGACTTACTGCATTTGAAAGGGCGCTAACAGCCGCAGTCAAGCCTGAAGCTTTAATCTTTTATTTGGCAAGTGAATTTCACAACCACATGATGGCTCCTTAGGATAGAAACAGTTTAAGAAGGTGCTTAAACAACAGATCTGTTAACTTTAAATCAATGACATATGTATATTTAGGAAATCTAGAATGGCTTGAACAGACTCCAGCACCTAAACACTTGTACAGATTTCTCTAGGCGGCTTTGATAAAAAAACATGAGACTCAGTCAAATATAGGTAAATTGTTTTTACAGCCAACACCTGCCCAGACTTTACACATCACTGGAATTGAAGTACCACAAGAAATCAGGTGCTCTCCACCAGTTTTTGCAGCAGCCAAGGAACAGCTACCAGCCTCTTGACTATTTTGTCTGTAGCTGAGAGGACATCTACCTGCTGAAAAGGGGCAGCCCACCAAGGCTGGAGTCATCCCACTGAAATGTTAAAGTGCTGTGAGGAGAAACTTCAAATAACCCACACAAAACACAGTGTGGGAGAACATACCAGCTAGATAGGAGACAAATGGCTTCAGCTACCAATATTTGGTGTTTCTTGGTTACAACTACAAAGTAGAGTTTTGTCTGTAAATTGGAGCCACAAGACAGAGTGAATAATAATCACAATGCTGCAGAACAATGATAAAATGATTCACATCATCATAGCCAATATTTTACTTCCCATGTGAAATTCAAGTCTGCTCCAGCTGGTGCAGATATAGTTCTCACAGTCTGCATGGCCATTCAGGGGGTAGGAGGGAGCAAAGCAAAGCAAAGCAGACTTACAGATGAATCTGGAAGATGCCTCTCCTTTTCCTAAGATGGTGTCCTTCCAGGCTGCTCCACAGCTTGCTGTTGCAGAACTGTGGCTTTGTATTTTGTCATCTGCAGTGGGATTGCTGCATTTCTGCTTAAGAGGCAGGACTCTTGTTTTTCCCTGGGCGCTGCAGCACAGAAGGCAATGTGTAGTTCTTTTCTATAAGGGACCTGTAAGGATTGAAAAGCCTGAAAAATCCTGTGAATGTAATGCAGTATTCACTGTCTTAGTCTAAATAACCTAATTTCTTTCATGTGGTGTTTCAATCTTCTTACAATGTTCCATGTACCTCAAAAAATTACTTTTTCTAGAAAAAATA
Source organism: Pitta sordida (assembly GCA_013390025.1). Lineage (NCBI taxonomy): Eukaryota > Metazoa > Chordata > Aves > Passeriformes > Pittidae > Pitta > Pitta sordida. The sequence continues at coordinate 2,527 of WEKX01013057.1, forward strand.
TTTGGACCAAAATCATGTATTTTCAAATAATGACTAGTGTTGATTCTCTGCTTAAGGATGAAGTGCTTAATGTGGGTTTTATATGAGTGACCCAAGACAAAAGTTTGAAGAAGAATATGGTGCATACAAGAGGTAAAGAACAGAATCATGAACCTGTAGCCTGAGTTTTAGGCTTTTAAAATGTTTTTCATGAGCATAAAAGCAGCACGATAACTAAAACTCTCACCCATAAAGATATTCCAAGATGACCTATGGATGTGTAAGAAGGTCTGTGAAATTTACTTCCTATATTCAAAGGGTCAGCATGAGAAAAAGAAAGCAGTAAGAATCATCAACACCCCTGTCCCTTATGTCTGCAAGGAGATTCTGCAGAGTGGCCACAACTGTCAAAGTGCTCCAGCTTCAGATCATCTTGATAGCAGGTATGAAACTGCAGCCACAGAATCAATTTTGGCTACATTCTGCTTCAATTCCAGATGGATAAATTAGGCCAGCAAGAAATGAAGCAGCAGATAATGACTGGTAAATGACCCCAGAAAACTTGGCCAACAAGATTTCTAAAGAGAGATGTCAGAACCAGAAAACTTCATAGAGACATAGAGAGGTTGTTGAATGAGTTAATTGTCAGCATCCCTCAGGTTATGATAGAAAATTCTAAAGTTAAGGTTGAGTAATTCAACCTATCTTACGTATGAGAAACACAGCACTTAGTTACTCAAGAAAATTCTGAGTACAGAATTCAATTTCCAAGGATTAATAAGTAAACATCTTAATTAATGTATGACTTTAAAATAATTAAAATAAGTCCTTTAAGAGATTTAACATCTTTTTTCAGACTTATATTTGTCCTGAATGATCTTCAGAATAATAATTATGCAAGCTTTCCCTATTTGCAATCTTCTACCCCAGCCACAGTCAAAAGAGTGATTATAATTAAATTAAATTATTAATGATTTCTTCCTCCAATTGTTATGACTAGATAGACTGTGGTCTGACTCATTTAACTCTTAACTGGAGAAACTCATCAATAAGTAATATTTTAGGGGGGAATTTCCATTTTTTAACTACATGCATCTGAAATAATTTGAATTGGAACCACATGGCTTCAATTATGTAGAAATCTCACACAGTAGTATTCTTTGCTTATAAATCAAGATATTTCCATGGAAGAGGAACTTGTCAAAAGGAATTTAAAGTTTTGCTAATGCATATCAGGAATATGTAAAAGGTCAACTTTTCTCTAGCGTATGCAAAATTATGTTTAAAATATCACTAACTTTACAAGTGGCAACTCCCTGTACCTCTGGGGCGATACTTGCAAATAAAAGAGTTATGGCCACTGAAAAACCTTCTGAGATTTTAAATGGTTCAATCCTTTTATGCCAAGTTGGATTACCTGTGACACTTGGAAAATTGTACACTCCGTTTAAAACCAGTAGGAAATACTACAAATACTTGTAATATTTCGGATTAGAAGACAGTCTGAAAACATCATCTGCTTGTCCAAAACAGAGGGAGGCAGTAACAAGAACTCAGTCAATACCTCTCTAATATTCTCCACAGTTCATTTATAATATGTGTGTCTGTGCATGTACATCTCCACACATGCAAACTGTATACACGTGCACACACATATACTTACATATGTATAGTGTAGAGTTATATAACTCCTAAGTGCCAGTGAAAGAAAAATAACCTTTGTCTTTGCACAGTCTTTTCAGGTCAGCTTCCTCCTCTGGTGAGTGACAACACTGAAGCTTTTTCCAGAACCGGCTCACTTGAGGAAGAGACCATCTGGATGCTGTCTGAGCCACACAGAGCAAGGAGTGAGAGAGAAAATGAAAACCAAGATATAGCAAGAAGCTTAAGGGGCAACACAGGAGTGAGAAATTCAGGCATCCTCTCAACAGAGAATGATACTTCCTGGTAGATTTGCATGACACTGGTTCTTTTGGGGAATATCAGCAGAGGACATTCCCAAAGTGCCTGTGGTGCTTATGTTTCAATACATATTAAAAATTGATTAATAGGCAAATAAAATAATTAGTAAAAGAAAGAGCAGAAAAGAGCAGAAATCATTCTTCTGGGTGTTGCCACACGTGTATAATCAGAACAACCCTTCCAATATATGGATGTTTCACCATAATATAGAAAATCAGGAAGAGCTACATGCTGCACAGCAAAAGCATTTGCAGAAAGGAAGAATAAAGATGAGGGCATTGTGGATGCCTGGCAAAGAAGTTACACAACATGCCTGAGAAAGGACACAAGTGATCCTGTTTTAGGACGCAGCATGGTGCAGCAGGAGGGAGAAATAGAGAGGGTGTGGGGACTGCAGCTTAATTTTCTCCCTGGATAAATCCACACCTAGGAGCAGAGAGAAAAAGACAGCAAAGAGCATTTCAGATCACAGCCATGACCTACCCTGTCAGCACAAGACCTGGGGCTGTTAGGTAAGCTGAGGTAAGCACTGAAGCTGAGCTGCCTTTTCAGAAAGACATGAAAAAGTGAGTGCAATAACAGCAATGTGACCACTCAGTTCACAAACCAAAGTCAGACAATGAAAACCAGGACAACATGCACATGAGACTGGGAAGAGGAGAAAAAAGAACCATCTCTCAGCACAGTCCAGCAACATAAATCCTGTTCATCACAATCTGAGGAATACAGACGTGCACAGGTACAAATTCTGGGAGTATGTACAAACAGTAAGTGCATAATCAGGGCTATCTCTACCCAGAAAATGTGCAGTACCTGAGGATCCTGGCACATGATTGCTTTACCTTTGTTCCTAACAAACTAAAGACTTAATCATTTTACATCAAGATCAGTAAATATACAGAATAAGGAAGAGGAAATTTTGGATCTAGAAACTGGAATAAGGTTTTGGGCAACTTTTGAGATCCGTAATTTCTGTGTTACTGGAATTGTGCAATCTGGAATTATTTACCAATTTTTCTGGGAAGACAGAAAAATAGATTATAAATAACATATTCTACTATCAGAAACACCCTTGGAAGTTTGCAAGGAAGGAATTCAATTAGAAACATCAAATTCTTAACACAGCTCCAAGTTTGGCCATTATGTGCTATAGAGGAGACAAGGAAGAGTTTGATTTAATGCAGACTGTCACAGAACATATTGATAACATCTAGTTAAGCAAGTACCATTGTGGTTTTAGTCAGAAGTTAATGGAGTTTTTAGTTATAAACAGTAAATAAGAGCTTTATTATGTTGTAGAATATAAAGATTTTCCATTGAAATATACAATTTACAAGGAACCTGGAATCATAAACATTAAAATAGCACTTAAACTGAACAGTGCCACAAAGGCCAAAGTCAAGGGTGTTGGAGTGCAACCCAATTTACCAGGTTCTCCAGAGGCAGATTGAGACATTGTCCTTTCTTTTCTACCTTACCTCTACAATACATATCTGAAAGGAAGGTTTTTCTGAGGCTAAGTTTACTGAACATCAAATTTAATGTAAACTGTCTGGAAAATTTTACCCTGTAGTTCTTGTAGCACCAAGGTCAAAAATTTGTGTTTGAAGGGAAAAATACATTGCTGAAAGATATGCTCTCTTGAGTAAAAAATTTCAACATACCGTATCACTAAGGAATTGTTATGAAGTAATTACTTTTGCAGATTAAAAGGGAAGTGCTACTTTCAGCTCCTAATCACTGGATCTTTTATACCTTTGCTGCTAGATGAAAGGACCTTCTTGCCATACAGTTTCTGCCCATATAGGTACCTGTGGACAGTGATCAAATCACTTAATTTTTTTTTCTCTTTTCCCTCTCTCCACAAACTGAGTATATTACATACCTTGAAGCATATTCCAGTTTTCAGATCATCTTTGAGGCTACGGCCCAAATACCATCTAACCTTTTGGCTTCCTCTCTGAATGACCACCACAACAGAAAGAGGCACACTGGTGCAGTCCTGCTCAATAAGCTTCTTTACTCATCTAGGGCTTGTGATTACTCTTCTGCTCACAACATTTCAGCAGGCACGTGTGTTCTTTCAATTATCCATTATAACACCCTCCTTCCCTTCATACTCCATTTTTCTTCATTTCCACCCACTTTTCTTCCAGATCCTTCCTTTTGTGGATGCATACCAAGACATGTGACCCCAAGCTATGACAGAAAGCCTCCATTTAATGAGGTCTGCAGTTTGTCAGTTTTCAGATTAGGTTATAAGCTATATGTTGGGCCTTTCCTGTTCACTGTGCATTTAAATCTAAGACTCATGCAAGACCAAGGAAGGTTCCTTCTTGTAATTTCAATTCTACATCTTAGGGTCTACACTGAAAAAAGTTTGACTAAGGACTGCATAAATTAAACATTTCCTTACATCCAACAGTGGTTACACAGGGAAGGAAAGCCTTTGCTGAGCTGTTCAAAAGGCCTCTTTGTCAGTCTCTTTCATCATTTCACTGACTTAAATTCAAACCTCCCAGTTTCCTACATAAGATATTTTACTCTTACTTTGTCTAAGTAAGAGGACTTTTGCTAAAGATTTTTCATCCTATAGCTCCAGGGGCTTTGAAATCATAACTTGTTTTGTCTCAGCACTTTCCCCACATCAACCTACAATGAAATATGTAAGCCACTTACACCACAGACTGTTCAAGTCATTCTAAATTAGATTGGAGTATTCTGATCTCCCTGGTTTTGTTAAGCAAGTTGAACCTTAGTAACACATGGGCTAATGAAGCTAATGAAGCAGATTGCATGATCTGAAATCATTCCCTTACAGGTAAGTTCAGAACTGCTGATAGTATGAGGATTTTTTTCTGTTTTCCATGGTTATTGTTACTCTTGGTGTAGTGCCCTGTTAAGCAGCTCTCTGGTTCTCTGCTAGCTACACGCTGAAGGAAAATAACATCTCAGTGTAACACTGATGGTTGACTTTTGTGTAATTAAAAAAGAAGTCTAAGTGCATGTCCACACTACATGCGTCCTTAATCTAAAACAGTTCACCAGGGTATTGAAAGATGCAGAAAATATTTCCATGGTACAACTGCATATAACTACTTTTTACTCAGGGGAAAAGCATTGTGGGTGAAGTGTAGCTACTTTTTATCAACCGTAGCCCTTGACTGTATGTCACATTGCTTGTGCTGTGCTGTCAGGTGGAATACAACATTGTTAAAATGCTAGAATGAAGGCTTCCACACTCAAAAGGGCTGGGGGTCTGTGTTGTTTGTTGCAACACTTAAACTATTCCCCTTATTATTCTAGAAGAGATTAGTTGGTCATTTAACTCCCTCCTCCCTGTTTGTTTGTTTGTTTGTTTTCCCTCATATATATGAACACTTGGAAAGTTTCAATATGTTTTATTCCAGATAGAGAGGAAACACCCCTCCATGCTGATGCTTCACTCTTGTCACCTTCCCAAGGGAACCAGGGCTTTGCAGCTTCTGGCTTGGGCAATGGGCTCTGGGTTAGCAATGAAAAGTGAGTTTTTGAAGGGAAGGGGACCTTCCTGGATCTCACAGCAGAATGACCTTTGTGTACTGACAGGGGCTAAACCTCACATGTGCACTGAGCCCATCCTAGTGGACAAGGTTATCCAGCTTATCCAGCTGTTGTGTGGAAGAAGCACAATGTCAGAGATAAAAGCATGTCCATCCCTCATTTGCCAAAGCTGGCACAACCTGCAGTTTGGAGGGACAGGGGACATGATGCCCTTCTCAGTAGCTACAGATATCTACCCCAAATGAAGCTTTCCAGAATAGGCTCTGTTGCAGGGAAGACAGGATTTACAGGCAGCCGGTAAAACAACAGGAATTATCATTGTTAGGTACAGGCTTCTTATAGACTGCAAAGAGCCAGGGCAGGGACTTCTTGATTTCAGCCTGCTCCTTCTCCTAGTGACAATGACAACACTTGGGATGATCATACTAACTACTTAAATACTTCAGTAAAATACCCTCCAAATAAGCAGAAGCTCAATGGAAGGTCTTTCAATCCACTTCTTCCATTCTAGTGCTCAGTGCAGGGAAGGGTAGGAAAGCAGGATTTGTGTTATTAGGTGGTTCCAAAATTCTTCCAATAAGCCCTTCTTTAAAAGTTCCAGGAAAAAAAACATGGAAAAAAGATATAAAAGTGAAATGACTGGCTTAGCTCTAGATGTACACAAAACCACACGCTTAAAGAGCAATAAATGTGCATCATCAAAGCCAAAGTGTTAGAAAGCAGCATGAACTCAAACAGTAAAAAACAACATCAAAAGACAGACTGAAGCTGTGAATGAAAGTTCCAAAGGCAGCCTTAATTCTACCAGCCCTTCAATTTGATGGGTTTGACTTTCAGCTTCCCTCGCACTGTTTGAAATCAGTTGTCTTTTTTGTGGTAGTTCCTGAATTTTGAAAGAAGACACTGAAAATACATAAATTCTATCATGTGGGACATGAAATATCTGGTTAATCAACAGCTTTGAGCATTTGTGATTCAATATACAGCTTTCTAACACTTAAGTTAATGGAATAGCTGACAGCACTAATACACTGTCATTCTGTATGAGGACAAACATTATAAGAAAATAGCCATTTTGCTAGTGGGTTTTCAGGTATTTACTGACGGCAGAGGGATCACAAAACTTGGTTTTCTTACTGGGCTTTTAAAGACTTACGGACATAATTGTTTCACCATACTCCTTCTCTCCTCCATGACCAATTTCATCCCAGTTTCTTTCCAGCCTCCATGGGCATGAAAAACTCTTTTCAGTTTTATGATCCTCCTTTCCCTCTCAGTTTCAAATTAGCCCCTAAGCCATGTTGTTGCAGCTCCCTACTCACACCAACCTGTCTCCTTCCAGTCAGCTTGCTCTGTTCAACTTAATTTAATGCTAGAAGCTTGGCCATTTTTTGGTTTCCTCTACCCCATCATTTGTTTCTCCACATAGAAATTAGCCAATTACCTCCTCCATTCCATCATGGTGTTTATGAGGGATAGGCAAGCTAGAGCATTTGTCAGAGAACATGAACATCAAGGCCTTCTGCTTTCCATCCTAATCTTAGCTGAGGGCAGCTGAAGTAAATAATTTATAGGGCTGGTCCTTAATCGCTCCTAGGGCTTGTAGCAGCACATGATCAGTGAATGTGGTCCCAGTTACGGCATACACATCCTAAGAGGAAGGGAGACTTTTCTTAAAATAGTCACATTTCCCCAAGTTTTCAAATAATGGGCCTTGAAGATAGAACTACCACGAAATCAGTGACAGGTGTTACTGTGGACATGCATACTTTCATCAAGCCTCTTTGCTGAAAACATTGCAGCTGTTTTGGCCAAACTCTGTAAAATCATCCACCGAAGGGCATTAATTGCTGAGGGCATAAATCAAGCTAAATGGTTAACTTTCAGCTATGTTCTAATTAGTAGAGAACAAGATCTTGCAATGGAAAGAATCAGGGAATAAGTGACTGTAACTGCTTGCAGCTCAGTAAAAAATGAGCTAACAAAAGAAAGTAGTGTGGTAAGAATATGAATATAATGTGGTTTACTACTTTGTCTCTCCCAGAAATTTCCCTAGTCCTAAAATAAGCTCCTCCTGATGTCTTCCTAAGGTGGTATTGAGTACCTGGGAGACAAATAGAAGAAATTAATGAAAACACTGACTATGCTGGAAAATCTTGCCTTACAGTGCGCTGCAGGTTAAGGCGAACAGCTGGAGCAGAGTGATGGGCTGACGGGAACAGTCAGTCATTTTGTTGTTCAGACTGCAAGGCACTACAGAATTCAAACAACTCAAAATGTAAAGAGACAGTAGTACCTATGGGGTATACAAACACCATGTTTACAAAGAACCCCTTACCTCTGAGGCATGGCCAGCTGCACAACTTTGAGGCAGGATATTTATTTGAGGTTCAATTGCTCTAGAGCTTGCAGACCAAATTTCAACTCTCTGTGCAGAGGAGTGAGCCCCATAATACTCAATTCACTGATACTTGTTCGTTTGGCTCCTGAAAAAAACTCAGGTAGTAGAGTGGTTGGGTAAGGGAACAGGGATTCACTTGCACCTTCACAGACCTAGTAAGAGGGAACAAAAAGCCATGGTTTCTATAGTCAAAGTAATTCAATTGTTAATTAGAAAATGGTCAACTGGGCGCAGCAAAAACCCCTCAAACAATCAAATCAAAAGCTCCCTTACTCCTAGAGTTAACTAAGCAAGTAAAAGGTGCCTAGAGCACTAAGTTACTACTGAAATTGCTTAACTGAAATCAGTCAACCAGCCTGTAAACCCAGCTTTCCACAGCTTCTTTCTGAACTGGAGAATGCTTGTGCAGGAAGTTGAATTTATGTCTGGTAAGGAAACTGCAGAGATGCCAATGTCTTCATCAACCCTTTCTTTTCATACATTTCTTTTCATAGGTAACAATTTTGGGGAGTACAGGTGGTATCCTTTTTCTTGTTTCCATGCAAAGAAAATCCTATGATGAAAAGTTACCAGCCTGATCCTGATGACAGGTTTCTTTTTTCCAAATTGTGAGACGTCAGATAATCTCTTCATTGTAAAAACGCATGTAATTTACAGCAGAAGTTACCTCCAAATTTGTGGAGTCAAAATCAGCTATCTAAGCTTTGCTAGTGTCTGCACAAGAGCAATTTCAGATTTTTAGGCAACCAGGACATTTAGACCCATGTCGCCACACACGATGAACCTGAAGAAGCTTTGTGACAGAGCATCCAAAGATGTTTTCTCCAACTTGGGCTTTTCTGATCATTAACTGAGTTGTGCTATTTCACTCATTTCAGGTGATCAGGAATTTTAGGTGGATTTGCCTGGAATTGGCAGCTGTCTGCAGGCAGCACATCTACTGGGCAGGTACTTTTGGCAGAGAGATGAAGGAAAGACTTAAATTGCTTAAAGCCACTTCCATTACATTTATCTGCTTTCAGTGTTTGAGTGCAGGCTGCTCGATTGCCTGTGTTGACTATCAAATGCGGCCTTGACTTTGCTTTGAGCACACACTTGGTTTTGGTTTAGGCAGAAAGAATGCTTTATAGCCACAGTGAAAGCTCCCTTGGTGGGTTAACATCTGGATTCGGCGCCCATAGGGTAGCTGGCAGGGAGCTGTGTGGTGAAGGAGAACAGCTGTTTATGGCCACTGACAGCAACTGCTGAGTCATATTAGTGCAGACACAACCAACAGACCTTTTGGGAACTATACACAGGATCAGACATAATATGCAAAATGCATGCTTTATTTTTACGCTAAGAGTATATGAGGCTGGGTAGGAGTTCTTGTAAACAGTCTATGTGACTTCAAATTGGGTCAAAAATGCTGGAATTTCTGTAAGCAGAGAACAACACTACAGCAAAAGTGTATTTTTATCCTAGTTGTACTGTAATAACAACTTTTCAGATTCCTGTTGGTTGCATCATTCTCCAAAAATTATCTTGTTTTTGATGAAATTTCTTTTGCTTAATTTCAGACAGAAAGTGAACAGTAGAATTGGTCCAGTCATTTTTATGTCATCAATGACTCACCAAAACTAAAGCTGACTTTGAAATATGTTATTTATGTAAGTCCATGAGGAATTTACTAGGATAATATTTCTGTTATACTCTGGTTGTTCCATTGACTTTATTTTTATAGGGAAGAAAATCAGGTAAAGTAGCAATGGTTCACTGACCATAATTGACAAAACCCCCACAATAAATCAAAGCCAGACTTCCAAAGCATTGAAATTATCTCATTTATCTAAAGGGGAAAAAAAAAAAAGCCAAAAGCGCAAAAAGCATTTTGGTCAAATTTGATGTTACAAAACATTTTAATATTTATTTAATATCATATATCCTATTCTGTAGATATACTGTATATTTTCTGAAAAAATAATATGCAAACAGATTATTGCATAACACATCTCTTCCAAATTAGCCCAGAAATAGTAACTAAATTAATTTTTAACACAATCAGAAAAGTGTTTTAATATTTTACGTTTAAATTCCAGAGGGTTTATCACATAAGATATTCTGTGGAAAGCAGCACCTATTTACTTCTTTGTAAGCCATTATGAAGATAGAATTGGCCTCTCAGACAAAGTAACAGAGGTGATTAAAACACAAGCTGAATAAACCATACTGCGTGGATTCTTGCAGAGTATTTCACTTGGCTTTGTGTGTGTGTGTGTGTGTGTGTAATATTTTGCATAACGGTCTACAGACCTCCTAGGATTTTCCTATTACAGAATATACACATACATACTGCTGAGACACAGAGAAGTGGTATTTCACATTATGTCTATGCTTGTTTAGGTCTCACTGTCTATGTGGAATGAATAAAAGTAATACTAAAAGAAAACAATTCTGAAACAAAATATTTCACTATGGGAACAAAGAAAAATACTGTATTTTAGTTTAGAGACAGTTCAAGAATATACAGCATATACATAATAAAGCTCAAGTGTTGTGTTGTTGTTGGGGTTTTTTTGTATTAGCTAAAGCAGCAGTCATTAAACTGTTGAATATTGGCTTAAAACTTGACAACCACCTAGTGCATTCTTCTTGCTCACCTTTAAAAATACACAATCTGAGATGGATACATTGCACTGCTGGAGTTTACAATATATATTTCAAATTTACAAAAATACAGAAAAACAAGATTTCTTGAACTCAGATACTGAGCATTAACCCTTTGAGTACTAATTCCCACCTGCAACACTGCAGAACACATTCATCTGACTTAACATGTTTTTATAACATTCTAACAATTATAATTGCCATCTTTATGTACACTATTAGGAAATGCATTTCTACATATTAAAAAAAAGGTAGAGTCTAAGAAACTGCTAGTAACAGAAAAAACAATGGGCTGAAGTATGTTAAGATTTTGGCAACATAGAAACTTGCAGACTGATGATCTCTCAAGGGAATTTTCTATTTCCTCTATGCCACAATTACACAAATCTGTGTTAAGACATCACAGCAAACTTTCTCATGTGGCAATACAGAATTGTGCTTTACTCTCATTTCTGGATGCACTGATCACTTGCCCCTGTAGACATTTTTCTCATAGCTCTATGGTCCCATTCACTTTCTGCCATCTATTATTATTCTGCACCCTTCTCATTTGTAAAAAGTCATTTTATTCCATATAGGGATAATTATGATGCAGTTCAGTACTGTGAGTTGGTGCTTTGTGTCCAGATGTTCATGGAAACGTGAAAAAACTTCTTGCCAAGAGCCTTGTTAATAGAGAATAGTACTGACCCTGGAATGCCCTACAATTCAGCAGAAATCATGAGCATAAAGAACTTCTCTGAAGGTCAAATTTGCATTAAAGGATGAAGACAATTTGAAATTTGTGAGGGGAGGAAATGGGTTTTCAGAAAACAAGTGCTGAAAATAATAGATGGATTCTAAGAAGAGGAATTTTTGAAAATTACTGAACTTCCTTTTTTCTGACAACTCTGGACTACATTGACCATGTAACTAAATAGGCAATATCATATATACAGTGTCTCTGAACTAGAATAAGCTACTTTAAGAAAATACCTGTAGTCCTCAAAGAGTTAATGATAAAACTGCTCTACCTTAACAGATGTGGAAATGTTATCATGAGACAGCTTACAGATTTGTTCCAAAGGCATACTTTACAAAGAAGTGTAAAACTTGCTGAGACAATTGCTATTATACCGCACAGTGTCACATACAATGAGTAGTGCATGCTCTGTAAAGACATTAGAGTGGACCCTTATCAAAGCTATCATATAACCTTATACAAAGGATTGTGCCACTTAAACTAGTGCAGAGTGATTTTTTTTCCTGTAGATTTATAATGCTCTAGATTAATATCAATAGGGTTTTTCACAGCCTTGTACAACACTTTTTTTTGTTCTTTTTTTAACACATGTAACACTAGAAAACAGCAAATGGTATATCCTGACATGTGTCATGCAAAATACAACCAATACAGCACCAAAGATGTAACAGAGACATTACCTAGCACTTCTCTCCAACAAGGAAAAGGACAGAACAGAGACTGTACATTACATGACTTTACAGGTCATATGCTACAGAAGATCTTTAGAGGCAGTATCACTTTTGTAGATCTAAAAAGCTGCAATTTTATAAAATCCTGTTTATCATTTCTACCACAGCCACTTCTGATTAAAATCCATGGCACAGTAATTATATTTTGCTACAAAAATAAATAAGTAAAAGTTTAAGATGCTGATATGTTTATAAAAAGTGTCTGAAGTGACTATGGAATAAAAGAGAAACCAATGAATGAAAATTATGTTTTTCTAAAGAAATGTTCTGTATAACAAAAGGATATTGCCTCTCATATTCCATTGTCTAGTCTCCATTTTCTCATTATCTTTCAGAATAATTTTGTAACTTTCTTTTAAAAATAACTTCACTTTAAAATTGTTACTATCCCTCTTTTTTAGACTCTTATTAAGAAAAGGGAAATAAAGATGAAAGGCTGTACAATTTACTGATGAGCTACACAAATACGTCATATTATTTATTTTGGAATAAAAACGAAGATAGTGATGATTTAGGGCACAAAACACATTATGATAGCCCATGAACTACACAGTAGTTTCATTTTTCCAAGGGCCAGTTTTGATATTTCCTGTACTATCTGAGCTGTATATCATGGCTTCATGCACGTTTCCCTTGAGAATTCCATTATGATTCGTCGTATTAAATGGCAATGACTGTGTCCGTGGGTGCATTTCAAAATGAGCTGGATGGTGCACAGTGTCACTTTCTGGCATTTTAGCACAACTGTATATTACAGTACTTGCGTCGCTACTTTCAGGCTGGTTGACAGTAGGATATGGATCATTTTTTGAGCAGCAGGCCCGTCTGTGACCTGACTGGCTATCATGTGTACTGTGGGGACTGTCTGTATGTGAACTGTGGATGCTGCCATCAATACTCGAAGGGATGTGATAGGCGTACTCTCTTTCACCTGCAGACCTATGACGACTGAAGTAACGTGGCTTAGTTCTGCTTTTCAGACATCTATGAATGTGCATATTGGGTCTGAAGGTTCCCTCGTTGTGGACATGAATGTGAGCTTCATCATCAAGTAGCTGATCACAGTGCATCTTTGCACAACATGGTGTCACAGGTGAAAGGCAGTTAACGTGGTTTTGAACTGCTTGTAGGTTAGTAAGTTTGCAGTGGCTGGCTGCTGGATGATTAAACACAGATGATTTGTTGGGACATGGTGATTCCTGAAGGCAAGGTGCATGAACTTGAGTGTCACCATTGATATTAACCTTTGGGCGCACATTAACTTGGACAGAATAGGTGTTTCTTTTGGATGGGCAACAGGACCACCAGCAATGCCATACATCATCTCGCTTTGCACAGTGATGGATCAGGATGAAAAGCCCCAAGGTCACACAGAATGCTCCATAAAGACAGCTAAATATCATATCCAAGAAATGACCTTGAGATACTGCAAGCGCTCCAAAGGTCCAAGTGGCAGTAAACAGGAACAAAGTGAATGCTGCAGCTCGCAGCTGAGCCTTAAATGAATGCTCATTTTCCAATAAGGAAGAAGAAATCATGGAACAGGTTGCTGGGGGAACGGACACAGAGTCTGTAATATGACCATGGCCCACATCAGTACTTGGCATTCTCTGCGGATCTTCTGTCTTTTCCTTTAACTCATACTTGCGCTCAGGATGGCGCTTCAGTTGCACGTATGTGCAGAGGAAGTAAACACAGGTGACTAGCACAATGAATGCTATGGGCCCATAGAAAGCACCGAGACTGGGCTCCCATGCCATCCAGCAACTGAAAATAACAACAAAAAAAGAGTCAAGAACATTTTAGAGCCCACATTAGATGTGACGGACAATCAACTGATGTCTGACTACTAGTATGATACAGTATTTTAGAAGTTCGGATATGCTTGTTGTGGAGAAAGGAGGTGTGTTGTTAATATCAATTAAGCTGAGGCATCACTTTCTTATTTTTTAATAGAATAAAATGTCTAGTATAATTTACAGAATATTAAAACTGAAAATTTCCGAGAAATGTAGGTCAAATTAGACTCTGGAATTGCAGTGAAGTATAAGACCGTTTATGTCAACCCTTTTTTTTACTATTCAAAATGTCAGCACTAATACTTTGATTAAAAAGCAAATGAGGCATAGTTTATACAGTCTGTGTGAGCAATAGAAATGTACAAGTTTCAATGATTCATATCAGCAAACATTGATACAAATTCTTAGCCAGCAGATTGTTCTTACAGCCTTTTCTTCTTGCCAGAGAACAGCCTGAGTACCAAGAGAGGCTGAAAAAAGACTTCGAGTTGAACAGTCACCGATTTATGCAGACCCAAAAGATGCATGCCATTTCTGATTTCTGCATTGTTTCTAAAGTTCCTGGGAGTTAGTCTACATCCATTTCAATGTCCTCAGAAAAAATTAAGGAAACTGGTAGTCTCTTTGTGATATATTGGCAGCATAGTAAAAGTAGAAGTAGTTCACAGGCCAACATCAGTCTAACAGGATTGTCTTGAGGATGAATGACCTGGTGAAACACACTTGGGGGAAGAAAACTCGTCTGGCTAATGAAATCCTAGATGGAAACTGGAAGAACATGGGTTAGAGGGAGAAGGAATATTTGCCTAGTTTGGACTCTTCTCTATGATCTGCTTTTAGCCATGGTTACAGACAGTGAACTGAGCTGGCAGTATAGGCTAATACAACTCGTATAAGGTTCTTATACTCTAAATGTTGCATGGATTTCTGGAAATAGGAACAAGTTACTTTCCTTATCTCTTGGACTAGAACAAGAAGTAATGGACTTAAAATGCAGCAAGAAAGGTTTAAATTAGATTTTTCAAAAAGTTTCCTAGCTGTTAGGACAATTAGGATAATAAGGTGTTGGAATGCAGCATGGTCTATCCATTATGGAAGCATTTAATACACCTCAGATAAATAACTCTCAGGAATGGTTAGGATATAGCTAATTTCCCACTAGGTCAGAAAGACAAACCAGGTGATCTGTCATGTCCATTCCAGCTCTAAAAGTGACATTGTGTGACACTTCATACTCATTTACATGTGTGTGATTAGTTGCAGTCCCTCCAACTCCAGTGAGGAAGCTTCCGGTATAACATTCTTGTCAAGCCAGGAATTATCTACCAGTTACTATAAAAAGGGCAGAATGGTTTTTGCTCCCAGGCTGAGAACCTCTCAGCTAAAGAGACAGTCCCACTGGGACTGTAAGAGACTGCAGAATAATAACTTTGAAGTTTTGAAATCTGACCCTTAAATAAAAATATACACACATGTATTAATGAACTTAGAAACACTCCAAAGAGTATAGAACTTGCTGTCATCTAGGTACATGAAAATATTCCCTAAAAGATATCTGTGAAAAGATAAGTAAGCTACCACCTGCATTTAATTGGGTAAGTAGGGAACACAAAACTGCGCAAATACTAGAAGTATATTTGAATGCTGCATATTTGATGCAAAATGGAGAATGGAATGCTCCCCACTGGAATAGTCTCTTGGGATGCTCTTATTTCAAGTAGAATCTCATTGTGGATCACTTAAAAAATCAGTTCTATAAAAAAAAGTTCAAGTCTGTGCTACTAATACAATAAAAAATGAATAAGGCATGCAACTCATGATGAATTAGAAGCTGTCTTCTTACTCAGTCTAATAATCATCCCTCATCTGCCCCTTGTTTTCTGTGCAGATTGTGGTACCAGGTATTGATTTGCTATATTAATATGATTAAAGTAGTATAACCTCTGTAACTGCACCAAAATGAAAAATGTCTCACATTTATGAACATAAATAGGAGTGTGATAATATACTGTTGATTAGAAGTGACTCTGTAATTGGATAAATTTGAATAAATATATGAATATGAGTTGGGCACAAGGCAGAGCAAACAGGCATGGTGTGCACTGATTTCTTACTAGAATTTAAATTTCAATTGCCTATAAAAATGGCTTAAGGAGCCAGATGCTCCCTTACAAACCATTCTCCTTGGTTGCCACTTTTCATGCCTACAACGTAACCAGTTTCAAATGTGTTACAATAGATGCTCAAAGCAGTAACTAAGAGTGATGTCTTCCAGAGTACTAGCGCTGCCAGAGTACTAAAATATCCATTACTGTGCCAGTCATTGCCATGCTCATCTGTTACACATGCTGCATTTAACTTTGCAGTCTAATTCACTTTCTGCTACATTTTATGGAAAGATTTATTGTACTTAATTGATACCTCACACTTTATGCCAAGAATTAATTATAATGTGATGCCTGGAGAACGTCTGGAGGTCTACTGAACACTAAGACACTAGGACATGAGAAAACTATGTCAGGATTGCAAGACATTGTGACTGGAACATTTCCAGGTGGTGAAAATGCAAGATATTTGATTTTTAAGGGGGGGAGGGTGTGTGTGGATGGAGAAGATGAGGAGAGATTTTTACTTGCCCTTTTTTTCCACATAATTATTTGTAAATTGCTTTAAATCACCCGAAGGATATCAGTTAAAAGTAGATAATGAAATGAAAATATTTAATTAATTAATAGCTCCATTAAATATGCTATCCATTAGGTATTTTTAATATCCTTTCACTCATTCAGATGTAAATGAAGAGTAATTTTGTAAATGAAAATGATTTTATTACCAGTAATAAAGTGAAATCGGTAGAGGTGAAGCAGCAAACCCCAGATAAAGATATTGCACTTTCATAGCTAATATTTATTAAATTTTCATAACAAATATCATCCCAAATTGCATTTCCATATCCTTTATGAAATCAGTTACATTTACTAGCATAAGAAAAAGAATGTTTTTCTTAAAAGTTTTATGATAATACTTTATACTTACTATGGTGCATTGCCTTCAATCCCATAATTATTGATATTGGTTGCTGCTGTAATCCCACATATAATGAAAGGAACTCCACCACTAATCAGGTAAAATCTGTTGAGAGATAATAACTGATATTTTAATTTGCCTGACTTATCAGCCAATATTGCTTTTTAAATAATTATACCTTCTTGAAGAATTTTGAGAATAAAATATTGCTGAAACATTAAACATTCCTAAAACCAGAAAAACAAAGAACAAAGTATTGTCACAATATTTCCTGTAGTTTCTGAAGCAAAGAGCAGAAAATTTAATATTCAATATTTATATCGACCCACTTTCAACTCCCACTTTTAAACTCCTGATTTACAGCTTTAGTAAAAGTAGTTACTGTTGCAGTCATGTGAAAACCAAAATCTTATCTAGTGACAGAATCTACATTCCAAATAAAGTTATTCCACTCACCTAGATATTTATATTTAATATTTATTAAATATTTAAGCATTATAAATTAAAAATATTCATGCAAAGTGGCTGTATCCACTTTAACATGAAAATGTTCCCAGGGAAATTCAGTGAAATCACAGAAATATTTTCGTAACTCTAGGTAACAAAAGAAAGGAAGCTCAGTTAGTCAAAGAGAAAAGGGCAGTTCACATGGTAAAATGTTTCAGTTTTTTCCTTCACGGGGAACAATCTGAAGAAATCAGAAGAATTAAATACCCCTTTGCATATACCCCACTTTTCTTCACCCTTTCAACACCCAGTCTTGCAAATCTATTAAATGTGAAAGCTTCTAAAACTTCAACAAGATCACATAAACATCCAAGAAAAGTGTCAATCTTTCTGTAAAGTCTTGTAAGAGCAGAAGCACACAGTTTCACACCCCTTTCATTGGTTAAATGCCACTGAACTTCTTGGTAGCAGCGGTCATTACAGTGTATGATCATTGGGCTACATTAAAGTCCCAGGGGATGTCTCACGGATCCTGCATGCCTATGTCCAGATTCAGCAAAAGAAACCATCACCACATTTTCCATTTATATAAGCAAAATACAAAATTATTCATGGAGCACAGCATTTCCACTGCTGCGGTCTCTGAGGTGGAGAGCACCAGCCCCCCTTCTTACAGCTGGAAGCAATGTTCAGTGGCAAAATGGAAAATGTTCTTCCACACCTAGAAGCTCAGCTGTTCCTCTAAAGATCCTGACTCATTTCCTGGTTTCACTAATGTTCATCTGTCGGCAGACAAAATTAGTTTCTTTTCAAGCCACTTCTTTGGTTTGGAAAACAGTATGCAGGGGAACAGACACAGCTGTTCTGCTATTCATCAGGACTAAGAGGACCTGATTATATGTGAGACACATTCTGATCAGAATTTGGCCACCAGTTTTCCATAATGTGTTATAAATATTGGGAAATTTCACAGTCATTGCAAGGTAGGAGTTTTACAGAAACAGAGTAATATTAAGATTAAAACCCCTCATCATTTAAATCAAACACAGAATTAGTGTCAGAATTTCTTAGCCTCTTTTCCCACATCCTTCTGAAGCAGAATTAGGGGTCAGGCCTCAGAAATTTTCATGTTAACATTTACAGTCGATCTTTGCTCTAATGGTCTAAACTGCAAACAGACCACAGAAAACCATCCTCCACATTCATCAAGAAGCCCTTCAGATTTTATAAATTCAAAGTCATTGAGTATATATTTTTTCTTCAACTTTGCTTATTCTGTAGAGCTCAACAAATTCCAATGAACAAGCTGCCTTCCTACAAAATCCATTCATTCACTGCAGTTTAGTCATTGTACATATCTTTTGACTTGATCATACTGAATAAGCTAGCCTAATAGCTTATTATTATTTTTAACAAAGACATGTTCAATGGCATTTTTGAAATTCAGGAAATTACTAGGGTAAAGCAATGAGGCATAGAAAAGTTAATCTAAATTTATCTAAGAAATTATAAGGAGCAGAAAAATAGGAACACAGAAGGAAGTATAGGAAAATGCACTTTGAACTCATCTGAAGTGATTATACCATAGAATTTACCTACAATGCAACCTATAATTTCATTTTTTTGCAGTGCCACCACTTTTTACAGATTGGATACATACATGTAAATCAATCCTTATCTAAAGTCTCAGACAAGCCAGTATTTGGGTGTTAGATAATATACTTCATATCTTACATTTCAGCAGGCTGCTGAGCACTACAGCATCAGATGTTCTGGAAACACTCAGCTACACAGTGCTTCAGAAATGTGGCAAAATCTAGGCCAATTCCTGTCACAGCTCAATGCTAAGGGCAAGACAATACATTCTAGCAATGACAAAAGACGAAGTCGAATGGTTTCAATGTACCTGAGGTGCACTGTACTGATACCCAGCAGAGCATACTCCCTGCTCTGTCTCATTGTGGGGGAAAGGAAAAAGTAAAATAGGAAATAGAGATGACAGTATATACAAATGATTCTTCATTTGTGGATTCAGGATTCTTGAAAGATAAGGCGAAAAAAAAGCTGTCAAGTAGAAGAAAAGTCAGCAAGAGAGGAATGGGATTAAAATAGTCCAAAAAGAAAATACAATCAAAGACATAGAAGTTAAATTGTAAGAACCAAAGTGCATATTCTTGTCTATTTGTGAGAACTCATGGATGCCTTAAACAGTATACTAAGAAGAAAAGACCATACTGGAAAGTCACCAAAGAAAAGGAACATTGATCAAGAAGTTCCATATACATGTTAGTTGTGGGGAAGCACACGCTAAAGTAATAAATTCAGACCAGCCTTTCCAAACATTACTTTCTATGTAATCATTAGTTGTTAGCATT
This sequence comes from Pitta sordida, assembly GCA_013390025.1. NCBI lineage: Eukaryota > Metazoa > Chordata > Aves > Passeriformes > Pittidae > Pitta > Pitta sordida. The sequence continues at coordinate 22,179 of WEKX01013057.1, forward strand.
TTTTTCTTTTTCACAGAGATGAGATGACTAGGACAAATAACTCTGAAGTAAAAAGCTGCAGTAGAATTGATTTGGCATCAATAAGAAGTGACAAAAATGCAGATAATAAATAGTTATGCTTCATACTTTTAGAAAACCTTTTATACCAGAGAATCAAAAGGCTTTATAAAATTAATTACATTAATTAATTTAGCCCTACAGTCCTGTGTGTTCAATAAACATTATTATCCCTGTTGTACAGATGGGAAAACAAGGAGAGATTAAGTGTTCAAGGCCGCGTGGAAAATCTGTTTCAAAACGAGACTCCTTAACTCCCATCCTATGTTTAAACACAAGGCACCTCTCTGCTACTGCAAATGAAGGCACTAGGCAAATTATGGCATCCAGAATTTTGTCTCCAAGCCCAAGAAACACAACTGCCTCTCTGCGAGTTCAAGCAGGAGCAAAAAGAATATAATTTATCTGAAGGATCCCATGATTAGAGTGGTGTCCTTCCCAGTATTCACTAAGCTTTGTCAGTGCCTTGATTTTCTATTATCCCTACAAAGCTTGACTTGTGGAGGGGGAGCCTGTGTGTGCTATTCCCTGTGCAGCCCTAACACTAACATTCACTGCTGTTCACTGCCTGGGCATGTACATAGAGTAGATTTTCCAGCCCAGTTAAAGTGGTTCAAGTGTAAGGGGTTTAACTGGAGAGATGCTGGGTTCTGCTGTATAAGAGCAAAAGTAAGGGGCAATGCTCCTGTCCAGTAATGGTCATTCACAGAATATAATAAAGCAGTACCCAAAGGATGGACATGTAGACTGAGCAACTACAGGCTTTTCAACCATCTTTGCTCCTCCCACCAAGTATATTTTCTTAATTTGAAAACAATGATCAATGCAGCCAGATGGGTGTAGACCTCTTCTTCCAGGCTGACGACACCAGAACGAGAGGGCACGGCCTCAAGCTACGCCAGGGGAGGTTCAATCTTAACGTTAGGAAGCGGTTTTTCACAGAGAGAGTAATTGCATATTGGAATGGGCTGCCCAGGGAGGTGGTGGAGTCACCATCCCTGGAGGTGTTTAAGAGAAGACTGGACGAGGAGCTTTGTGACATGGTCTAGCTGGGGGGTGTAGGGCTGGATGACGCTGGGCCCCTTCCGGCTCGGAGTGGCCTGCTAGACTGAGAGGGATCTAGGTTGGTGTTATGCTCTGCGATGTGCTCTCGGTCTCTGTACGGGTGTTAGATGGTGAGTTGGACTAGATGATCCTTGTGGGTCCCTTCCAACTCATAATATTCTGTGATTCTGTGTGTGATTCTGTGATCCTTTTTTTACACTGTTCACCTAAATTCTATTTACTACTTCCTCTCATGACTATCTTTCAGTTTTAAGGCTTTAAAGGTCTGTATCCTCTGGTACAGTAACCAGCTTTTGTCCTTCAATTGCCATATCTACTTCTGAGCACTTTTCTAATTGTTTTCATTCTGCCAGTGGGCTGTTACCTCTTCACAAAAGAAAGCATGCAGTAATCTGAGCCAACTTCATCTGCTCGTGTTAATCTTTCACCATTCAAGAATGCAAATGATCATACTCCGGCTACCAGAAACGGAACCTGGTGGGCAACAGTAAGAAGAAAGAAGAACCCTGCTCTTGCAGGTGTGACAGTTACAATGAAGCCACCAACACAGAGGAATTGGGTGTAGTCATGATACCCATGCATGCAAATCTTTAAAGACTGGACAACCCCAGAGAGAAAATTAAAGCTTTACTTCCAGCTAAAATTTTATCTTGGCAAAGAGTTAATTTTTACAATATTTTAAAATTGTTTTACATAGAAAACTATAAACTATCTATGGTATGATTTGGGGTTTTGCAGCAATTGCCAAGCCATTGCTTCAGTAGCCCTTGGAAAGAGGTTTTAAAATTTGTTCACTGTCGTTGCTGGCCGCCCAGGGATGTTCTGATGATTCTCAGCAGGCTCTCACATCAGCCTGCATTTATTTACTGAACCTCATTCTATCACATCATCAGTAATATTGTTATCCAAGCTAATTAGATGAAATCTAGCCTGGTAGGCCTCAGCATGCTGCACTCACACCTCTCAGATGCAGCATAGGCAACACCTACATCCTCAAAACCAGGCTATACAGGCACGTGCAAACAATGGACTGTAATTTGTGGGGGAGGAAACATACTCATTGAGCATTACAGCGAGCCCCTACATTTCTGTCACATCCACTGACATAAACACAACCCCCTCAACAGAGCAGCAGACACTGCTTGAGGTGATGCCCCTCTGTTGACATCATGCCTTACTGTTTTCCATCTTCCTTTCTGCAAGAACTCCTCCTGTAAGGCAAACTCTACCACAAAATACTGGGAGCTATGAAGCCAATCTGAGAGAAACAGGATAATGTCAGCAAGAATGACTGCAGTAGCCTGCAGGCAGCATCCATTCTGATAACATACAGTATATTCTGCTAAATTCATTTCCATAAATGTTACTCAGTAAGTCAGCAAGTAAAAGGACAGTTCTACCCAGTGATGAATTTCTTGCTTCAGTGTCTGGATGTTCTCTAGCCCCAAACTGTTACCAGATTAAGAATCTTGACTCTGAATTTTTCCAAAAAGGGAGCAGACATTGGTTTTGTGGGTGTAACGCAAGACTGACTTCAAGGGTTTTTTTCTGCAGAGGCTGCAAAATGGCAATCTATCAGGAAGTGATTTAAAAGCTTTGAATAGTCTTTACTGCAGATATTACTTGATTAAAATGTACGTATATTTAACTGTATTCCTCTCTGCATACGCAAATCTAGAGAGGTGCATGTTAGAGAGATTTATATAAAGATACTGGTAAAGTATTAATTTATTTTCTGCCCTCTAGTGAAAAAAAATTATAAATTTAGCTTTGCTTATGTCTAGGGAACAGTTAATATAGGAGAAGATGTCAATCTATTAGCCACTTGCAAAGTAATATGAAAATAGAAGAGGAGTCACAGCAACTTTCCCCTTTATTTTTTCCTTAAGCTGGGATTTGATTTTAACATCTTTGTGAAAATAGTCCATATAGAACATGGTCATTAACTTCTCAGCTAACCAGATACCACAGTTCAAATACACGAGAGGCAGGCAGACAGGTAAGGAACTGCTCTGTAGGAAGCTGAATTTATGAGCCTGATTTTCAAATTATTCTACCTGAATTTTTCATGCATCACAATTTCCTGATCCTTTTTTTTTCTGGGAATTATGATAAAATAAAAATAAGGTTTTGTAGAAATGATAGAATTTTGCAAATATACTTTTCTTTTAAGAAAAAACCCACATCATTTTTACTTCTGTTTCCAGATAGTCTTGAATATATTTACAAATGCCATGTTAATTTTTTAATTGTTTTACTCAAGAGAAATAGCCTATATTTCTTCAACATTTTTTTTTCCTTTCTACAAAGCAGGCTATAAACATGGAGAACACAGTAAAAAAAAAAGGAAAAGCAATCTACTAATAATACTAAAATAAACTTTAATTTTGCAAATCAAACTTTAAAAGGTAAATAATAGCAGAATTAAGGGGTGCATGAAAACACTATTTAGTGCCTTTTATGTGCCAATATTGTTATTGCCTTTAACTACCTGTTTACAGTCCACTATTTTATGTCTTTTCTGGTATTTTGAAGATGAAAAGGAAGATACGGGCCGAGTGTACAGTTGCAGTTCACTTTACCATGACCATGCAAGACAGGTAGAGCCAGCAGAAAATGCATATAACAAAAAGATAAAAAAAGAAATCAAGAACTCAAAAAACATTTAGAGAAAGTTTAGAAGGAGGAGAAAGGAGATACATTTACGCAGACATAACTGTATTGCCTCGTGATGAGCTAGACTAACTTGAAGATCTATTGTATCTAAAAAGAAAGAGACACCTTGACTTATTTTCCTTCTATTTTATCAAAGAATGCCTTGGGCGCTGTTGGAAATCAAAGATAGGGATGATTCTTATAGTGTATTACATTCTGCAGTTTAGCTCTATTGACTTCTATTCCCTTAGTTTAATGAAAAAAATAAATTAAGTCACAGTAAGGATATATCCAAGCAGAATGCACATCTGAAGGAAAGAAGTAAAATATTAAGCACTATGTTCATAAGAAAGAAAATATATTCATTAGTATTTCTTAAAGAATCTATATTTGAAAAGGTTTAAGAAGAGCAAGAAGCTCATAGAGAGAAAACTGTTTATGTTAATGCTTGGAGAGAAATAATACGAAAACTGATACTCATGCTTTGATTATTTTCTATCTGCAAAATCATTTTATCCCTAGGGAACACAACAGGCCTTTCAATTCTGTTCTCACAGTTAATTTCTAGTAGTAAAATGGCTGATACTCTTGTTTGGAGGTATTCATTGCTACCTCATTTTTCCGGGCATTTGACTCCTCTGGCATAGAGCTGTTAGCTGAAATTATTTTGCAGTTCCAGCCTACTGAATCAAACACAACTGCTTCACTGAGCATTGCAGTACACCTTTTGAAAGTCAATTACCATGAGGATGTCCTTCTGCCTTCCAAAGGGGAAAAAAGAACGATTAGCTATCACCCCTCATCAAGACCAAAAGTCTTGATAAGACCTTATATGACAATGGGATTTTATGTAATACGAAAGTGAAAAGTAAAGCATGCAAGGATGGTGATAATAAGTCCTGTACTCTTCTATTGTCACATATTTAATACGCAGTTCACTTTATATTAGTATCAATGTTTTATGACTGCCAGTAGAACTACGTTGAATTTTAAATAGAAAATACGGATTTCTTTGGTTTTATTTGAGGTAATATTTCAGTAAGACTGCCAAAGGAACCAAATGAAATGACTAGCAGGAGGACATATATTTTCATTTGGTTTGACTGTGAAAGTCACTGACAGGGGGTTCTGGTTTATGTTCTCCTATGACTAAATTTTGAAATCATATTTTTAAAAAGGAATTTATGTCAATCCCATATATTATTATGGCAGTCACCAACACGATTCCCTGAATGCCCCTGCATTTCATGCATTGTTGCGTTTGGCACTTACTTGCTTTGTAGGCAACATTTTTTTGTCAAGAAGAATGTTTTTTCTTCTGCAGCAACTTTTAAAAATTTAAAACATACCATTTAAGTCCCCGTTTTCTAATTTTCACATCACCTGAAAATGAACTATTTTTAGCTTTCACAGAAGAACCTTTGGAAAGCTGATTCAGAGATTAGTTATTCACTACAGTCAGCCCTCTTGCACTTTGCGCCCCCCATATTGTGGCTTCAGATCTTAGCGGCATGATTTTTTAGCAATGTAGGAGACCCGTTGCGCAACTGCGCATGTGTGACTTGCCACCACAGTGGTGGCGGCGGCCGCCACAGCCTAGGCGGCAGAACGAGCAGCAGTGGGGGCATGGGCAGCAGCGGGGGCAGCATGGGTGGCAGCCGCGGCGCGGGTAACGGCCGCAGTGGCCGCAGGGGCAGTGGCGGCACGGCTGCCATTCAACACGGAAGTCAGGCTACACGAGTCCCAAATAAGACCGCGGGCGCGCGATATAGGCGACTCGACTGTACCTGATATATCTTTGAGTTTAGGTATGAAGTGCATTTGTTATATTAAAAAAATATATTCCGAAGCCTTAATATTTATTATGAGCTATATTGCCAAGTTAGAATGACAGAATCACAGAATATTATGAGTTGAAAGGGATCCACAAGGATCATCTAGTCCAACTCACCATCTAACACCCGTGCAGAGACTGAAAGCCCATCCCAGAGCGGTAACACAACCTAGTTCCCTCTCAGTCTAGCAGGCCACTCCGAGCCGGAAGGGACCCAGGACCATCCAGCCCCNCTGCTGGCTCATATTGAGTTTCCTGTCGATCAGTACACCTAAGTCTCTCTCCACCTCACTAGTCTCGAGCCACTCCTCCCCCAGCCGATAGCGGTGCATGGGGTTGTTATGGCCGAAGTGAAGAACCCGGCACTTAGTCTTATTAGTTAGAGCTAAATAATTTCAACTGCATGAGATTCATAGGTAATACATGAATAATACTCTTATTTTCTGTTAAGCTCTTTCACTGCACACACAGAAAATGATTCAGAAGACATTAATGACCATGGACTTGATGTCATGAGGATAAGGACTTTACTGGCAGACCTGTTCTTAAGATTTGCTCAACTGAGCAAAACATAAGTGTGCAAATAGTGAAAAGAGAATACAAGATCTCATGGGAAGTATCTCTAGAGAGAACTCTTTCCTTCTAAATTAATGTATTCTTTTCCTTTTTGTCTTACACAATTCAATGATCTTACATGAAGGGTATGATCTTTGTCCACAGTGCCAGAAGGTGCTGAAGTTGCTTAGAAGACAGTGAAAAATACAAGAAATACTTAGAAATACTTCAAAAAAGTGCATTTCCACAAAAACTACACTGTTAATTTGCATGTTTTTTGGAAGCCTTGTATCTTGATGCAAACTTAAAGCCCTGTTCCAGGGAAAAGGTGATAAAGACTCTTAGTTTTCTATAGTAAACTTTTATGTGGGCACAAGAAAACTGAAATCGGATTACCTACAGTTTTTGTCTTACCATTGTCTTTGGTGTCTAAAACGTTACGAGGTCCCTTTGAGATCTTTCCCATAGTTACACCATATCTCTGTAATAAGCCTTCTCTTATGTTGAAGTATTTATATTTATTATTCACCTGCCCATTTAGTCATGTGAAACTTACAGAAGTTTAATGATCTCTATCTGTTTCAGACTGACTAGCCAAGTTATTAGACAGGAAAAGTCCCAATGACAGTCACATCCATAAAGAAATCATTTCTTTAAGGAGATAAAAATATAAATAAGAATAAATTTCCATTTTTCCATTATAGATAATTATAGGCAAAATGTGAAAAATTGAACTGGGGTTCAAAAACTAGCAAACAGGGATATTAAATTCACTGTTTTTGAAAATGTTCTACTTTTCTACGCTAATTTTTACTTTAGTTTACCGATTCCTGAATGATGAGTGTTAGTGTTACTAGTTATAGAGAAAAAATAGTAGTGAGAAAGCACATCTCCAACAGGCTAAGAACTATTTTTATCTTTTCAGCTGGCTCAGAAGCATTCCAAGCATCCTATACAGCCTGTTTCATTGACACAGGACATTAAAGTAATCTGTTTAGGAAATGTAGTGTTTTCCCATGAAATCAGAAATTTAAAAAACAAAAGAAAAAAAACCCCACCTTTCTTCAGTGCAAATGAAAATTATAGCTTCAGACAGAATTGTATGTAAAACTGCTGAATGCATCAGCTGGTTTCTATCATATAGCAATGACTTGGTGGTTCCTGTCAGAACACTCAGAAAGACTTTAAAATTATACAGGTTATTGCCACCATGTAACATGCATAGTTTTGATATTTAATACAGTCATATTGTATAGGTTTGTATGTCCTTTTAAAGTGTTTTCTTACAAAACAAGTTTACAAAATGATAGCAAATTTTATCTCTATACCTATATTTGCTCAGCATACCCTATGTATATCCTTAAGTGACACCCACACATCATGCTCAAGACATATTTAGACTGTGTATAGATAATATATGAGGTATCTCTATTGGATTTTAAATATTAAAACTTCAAAATATTAAAGAAATATTGCTATTTCTGAGAATTTTACTAATAAGGTAATAAATACCTCATCTTCAAAATATTGTTAAGGATTAGGTGCTACATCCCCAAAATTAAACATTTAGTGTTTCAGGCTTCTACATCTCTGCGTGGACAATAAAGTGCTAATCACAATTTACTTCTACCTTCTATCTATTTAGGTAATTTGGTTTATTTTCAAGTGCATGTATCTAAAATCTAATCACACAGCTATAGCAAAATGTATCCTCAGGCAAAGTGAGAGGACAAACAGTCTTGTTTAAGACATGAAGAAACCACACACTAAATAAAAATAATATAATTTCGATTATTAAATCTTCTTGGTCTATGAGAAGTATTCAGTCACAAACCCAGAGGGACATTTAGAATTGAAAAGAATTTACGCAGAAGGTCCATGGAAACCACAAACCCCTTTCTGTTGAATCTTTTCAGCTACCAAGTTCTTATCACTAACAAATCAAATCCACGTTTTTAGAGAAGAGTGAAAAGAATCACAATGTCCCAAAACGATTTTTTTCTGATGTGAAAGCATACAAGCAGGTTTTGAATTCCTCTAAAGACCATACTCAGTGGCAAAGGAACAGATTGTGCTTTAGTTTGGTTCCCATTTAAAAATATTTCATTTTTTAAAAATAGTTCTAGTATATTTAGAGTTTCCCACAGGTCATGAGATAAGGAGTAGGCATGTCTTAAAGTTAAGAAAAAGTAGTTTCCTCAAATATCAGACATGATGTTCAGTCACACTGATTACTGCTTTCACTCATATGGAAAACCATCTGGAAACACTGTCAGGAAAAGCCAGTCCAAGGCACAGATGTTATGATCCTAAGATATAACTCAAAGCCTTGACATATTGAACCTAATTTAGGACACTAAATTTTCATTTTATTTACCAAGACTGCACAATGAACAAATAAAAATAAAATATTATGTATAAGTTACCTGTATAAGTTAAAACACGTATCTTTTTATTTTCTTTCTTTTTTGTGTATCTACTCTGATATTGTCTTCATAAATACTTGCTGAGAAAAAAGTATCTCAGTCCTTATACAAAGCAGCAGGACAGATAGAGTGATTGCCTCAAGAATTAAATTGCACTCCACAAAGACTGGAGTTACTGAAATCTAACAGATGAATCTACAAAATACAGATCAGGTAAAAAATCCAAACTATGAAATGAAACATTTCAATCTTTTTCAACCAGAATTTTTATCTGAATACCTATTCTATAATCACTTCAAAATCTTGAGTATATTTTTATTTTCAGAATAAGAAGATATATCAAAAAAGTTGCCATATCCTATGAATGACAATTCACTTTTGCAGCTGGCAACATTTGGAACATGTAACTGTAGTATATGCAACCACTATTTACACCCCAATGAACTCATACAGAAGGAAAACAGTAGAAACCTAAAACCTATTAATTTGATTAATTGTGAATAACTACTCTCTTTGACTTGGTAATTTGGTAGTACTCCAACATTTTTTAAAGTACATTTTATTACTTCCTGTTGTTTTTCACTCAGGAATCCTTAGTAATGACAGATTTGTTTTCATGTATTTCAACCTGTAACATATTCCTCAGTTCCGCTATTTGAAAGAAAGCTGCATTTCCTTTTGTTCATAGCTTGACTATTAGCTGGACCAACTAATTTTATATCCATGTATAGCTTGCCTTGTTTTGCCTGTGATAAACCTTTTTTTTTAAGCTTTTTTCCTTTTTTTTTTTTCCAGGAAAGGTTGTGGGCGAATCTCTGGCATCCACCCAGGGTCAAATCACGACAGATGGAGTATCACTTCTGTCATGATTTAATTTTATTCTTATTTCTGTTGGTTTTTTGAAATGTCTTAAACTTCCGGAAAGACTGAAAGAGTCAGGACTACAGAATCAGAGTCCTCATGGACACTGGCAGAATGAGGTGGGCATCACATAATGAATTTCCTTTGCTATCCCTTATATACTCTCATCAAAAGTTTAGATACACTGTGCGCAAAATAATGTGTATTTCTTGTGTTTATGAACATGATATTTATCTATTTTACATTATGTAGCTAGGAATTTGAACTTTATATTATATACCTATTAATTTTAATGATGTTCTTTAAAACTCATGTGATTTTGTTGATGGGATTGAATAATTTATTTGGGGTTTTTTTTGTTTTCTTTTCCAGGCTAGGTTACAGCCCTTACATTATATTTTTCTGCTCCATTCAAGACGAAAGCTAAAAGGACACAGAACTAGGATGGAGAAAGAAGTCCTTGCAGATTTTCAAAACTGAGCTAACTTTTATGTTGTATCTGCTTTTAATAGAGAGTTAAACTAGCTGACTTACAGATGTTTCTGCCATTCTTATTATTTTGTGACTCTATGATTAACTTATTATTCATTTTTATCTTTTCAATCTTATGTCAAGGCCGAGAGAAGAGCTCTTTAAACCTACTGTCCTACTGTATATAACTACTCAGAGTAAACTAATTCACACATGAGTGAGCATAGCTTGGGAATTCCTAAATTTTCCAATATATTTTGAATATTTTTCAATATAAGTATATTTAAAATACATTCGGCCCTCTTGCACTTTGTGCCCTCCCATATTGCGGCTTCAGATCTCAGCGGCATGATTTTTTAGCGATGTAGGAGACTTGTTTCGCATCTGTGCATATGCGATCTGCTGCGGTGGCGGCCGCGCGGGCGGCAGAATAGGCAGTGGTGGGGGCGCGGGCATCAGTGGGAGCTGCACGGGTGGCGGGGGCGGCTGTGGCCGCCATAATGGCAGCCACGGTGGCACGGCTGCCATTCAATGCGGAAGTTGGGCTGCATGGGTCCCAAATAAGACCATGGGTCCGCATTACAGGAGACCCGACTGTTTTTAGAAAACTACAATGGATTATCAAAATGTTACCAAGATAGGACACGATCGAGCTCATAAAGAGACCCCACTTCACATTTCTCAACAATGCCTACAGCTGTGACTGTAGCCAGCCAAGAATAGTTGAAACAAAAGAGAAATTTATGCTACATATAAAACCCATTATTTTCTGATAAATTGTGCATCTATTACTTATCTTAGTGTTCCCACTGGCTTTGATCAAGCCTCATATGAGTGAGATGCAGATTTGCGTGATTTTTTACTACACAACTGCATTATTCTCTTTCAGAAACTAATCTACCCTATAAAGAACCTTAGCAAAGTTTCATCCTTAGCGTTTCCAAAAAGGAAAAAGCTTACTCTATAATTTCTTTTGGTGAAGAAAATACTATATTAGTATTCATGCAATGTTATCCATTTTGACAACTCCCAATGTTTCATCTAGACAGATATCCAGGAAGCCAAGAACTTAAAATCTTAGCAATTATGCGTTATTAAATATAACAAGTAGCAGGGAAGAACTAAAACATTCTGAAAAAAACTTGTTTATTTTTTAGATGGTTTTAAACTTTTTGCTTCTTTGTGGAACATTTTCTCCTTCACAGTCCATAGGATGTAATTCAATCTGCTAATCTAGAGACAGCAAAAACCATTCTTTCTTAATGCTATGTATTAAAAAAATATCGTTATAGATTACAAAACATGGAGATCTAGATTTATTGGTGAAAATCCAGGTTGACATTTTCTCCCTAATTCATCCTATTGAAAAGTTAGAAACAAAGGTACAATTGCATGAGTTCATGAATGTCAACCCCAATTTTTAACTTTAATGTTAAGGCTTTTTGCTGTTGTCAGTCTTAGTCTTACTAAGCTGAGCTTTAGAAAATATTTTGTACATTATGATGGCATGAACATTCATTTTTTCCTATTGTTTAAAAGCTGACGTGCAGAGAAATCTATTTTTGGTGATCCCTACCCCAGGTTTTAACCAGAAGCAAAAAGAGAGATTTTCCATCATATATAAAAAGGTCAAAAGGTAAGATTCTAAAAAGTTTCTTGGAGCAGTCAACCAGAAATGATCATGAAACTTCGTAAGAAAATGGTAAGCAGAGATAGAGGAGAGTTATTGTATAAACATTAATCCAGAAATATTAATTAAAAGCTAGAAATGATATGTCATTTCCAAAATGTTACAGCATTCGTAACATGGAAAAAAAGAGATGTGAAGAAAAATGAAGAGCAGTCATTGCCATCTTTACAAAACTGTGAGAGCATCTGATTGCTCAGCTTTCCAGGTCAAAAGGTACAATAACAGTTACTGGATTTAGCAAAACCAGGACCTCAGAAAGAAGTGGTCTCTCTAGCTGGAAAACACTCTCTTAAAAGCATGAGAAGGGAATACAGCTAATTGGTTGCCTCTTCAGTATCAGTAATGGAAGACTAAGAGTATAAATGAGTAGACAAGTTTAAGGTCATTCTTATATGAGACAATAACAGGAGTATGATAATTCACATTAAATAGTCCAAAACGCCTTACCTATGAATTATAGTCAGCATAACTATTCTGAAAATAACAGAGGTAGTAATTTGCCCACACTTCTTGTTGCTTATCTTTTTGATTCATGAGGAAGAGTTTTTACATACATCAGTAATTCCAGAAATCAAATTCCAAAGTGGTATGCATCAATATTTCTTGGAAATGAACTCTGTTCATAAAAAAATACCTGTATAGGGGTTTTTTTTTCTGAAAATGTCTATAAACTCATCTAATATAAAAAGCAGCAAGATCATGTGACCAACCATTCATGCATGCAAACACCACAAATTTAGGGATCCTTCACAATCAACCTATAAATCAATGACTGCAGAAGTAAAAGACTAGACAACAAACTAAAGCAATAAATATAAGAGAAAATTATCTGCTCAGAGATTTATAGGCAGAAATTTGTGGATAATATTCTTGGTGAATTATACCTATAACTCCTGATGCGACTGCTTGAAATAAGCATTGTTACCAGTCAAGGCATGCTGAAACAGGTAATTGGGTAACTGCTAACTACATTTGATACATTTTCTATAAAAATAATATAGAATACTTAAACATAAATCTCTGAAATCCACAATATCTTGATATTGCTCCTAAATATTGAAAATTAAACATAAATGACCTTCAGAATCATAGTTCTCTTACCTCAATCAATAGATAAAACAATACCCAGGTATGTCTCATAACCAATAGATAAATAAGCTGGACACCTTGTGGGCTCAGGTTTTCTCTTACAGAAAGCTTTGCCAATGTTCATTTTCTGTTCAATTGTTAGAATCTTGAATGATTCTCTGAGTACTAAGTGTAATCCAATAATAATGACGTTACCCCTTTGTCTGAGTGACAATCAATAGAGGCATAAAGTTTAATCTGGACATGCCGTTTTGCTAAGTTATATTAAATATTATATATTTAAATAATTTTAATCAATATCATTACAATTCCAGGATATTTACCAAACTTTATTTGTAAGTAGCAATAAACAGTATTTTCGATCTATGAACCAAAATCCTCTTATGATTAAGTATGTGTAACTCCACTGAAAAGCCATCGTGGATGCGTATGTTTCAGAGCAGAAGCTGGCCTAATTTTTTGTTATGTTTTATATACTAAGGAGATACCTGAATAAAAATGTCTGAAGGATCAGCAGCCAGTTTCTACAAGACTCATAACATTTCCAAACACTGAAGGCATATTTGGAACACATTAGTTTCAAAGTTTCTTCTGTCAGAATTTGCTCGCATAATAAAACACGAGAGTTTCTTACAAGACCAACAAGGCTGTAGGAATCCAGCAGCAAATAAAGGTTGTAAAATGAAAATACTTTTCTTAAAAGTCCTAGTTACTAGTAACAGAATTGTAGTACGAACACCAGGTCATCTAGTCCCCTCAAAAGCTCTGAGTCAGGGTCACATCAAACATCTATCATGACTGGCTTGACTTTATCTAATCTATGTTGAGAAATTGCTTGTGACAGAGTTTCCACAGCCTCACTTGTAACCTGTTTTAATTGTCAACTATTCTCCTAGTTTAAAATATTTTTCTAATATTAGCCTATTTATTCCTTACTGCAATTTAAGCTTATTGTTTATTATACATTTTTCTTTTTAATGTCTTCTCATTCAGAGTTTTTAATGAACACTAAGTTGTAAAGAAAATAATCATCTACATTTCCAGTAATGGGATTCAGCTATTTAAGATGTATAGTGTCAAGAAGATCAGTGGAAGTTTTTGTGGATTTTTCCACTGTCTCTCAACTCAAAATTAAGTGAATTAATCTAATGCAGCTTTTCCTTCCAGGATTTTTAAGATCACTTTCCAAATAGGCATAGATCACAGATTATCACACATATATTACTGGAAGTACACATAGAATAAGCCAGGTTTGAAGCTGAATTTGCAACAGTTACAATGAAATATGCTGCAACATATTTAATGTAATATGTATATCTGTGGATTTCACTTGTTTGACCAAGAAATATATTTTCATTTCCTGGAATTTTTCCATTCATTAATAAAGACAAATATTCTGAAACATTAAAATTGTGTATTTAAAACTATCATTGGCAATTTATGTATAGATATGCATAAAAATGTATATTTGGCGTTCATTGCTAATTTATTTTAAGATAACCCACACACTATTTAATGTTTAGCATTTATTCTTGGAATCTAATATCTTTTATCCAAAATTACTTTATGGAATAATGGCAATGCATTGGTAAATGCAACACCTAATAGGTCCTATGCATGCTGTAATTTAAACGCATAGTGATTGTACTGTACTGCAGTTATTACAGACTATTGCACAATCCTGTATCACAGTAGTTGGCTGCCTGGAGTGTTCCAGTTTCTGTGACATTGCAGTTTATCAGTCTGCACAAAATAGGTACTTCAAAAGTCTTCATTACTTATGTCTTCTTGCAGCATTACTGTTTCATTACAGTTAAGCTGGATGTATACACATGCTTATTTAAGAGACAGGTGTCCTGTGAAAAACTTTAAGTTCCATCTTTCTCACAGAATAATTGTTATCAGAAAGAATTTGTATCTAATGTAACCCTGGCTTTACTTAAATAAATCAAATTATTTGTTTTTAATTTTTCTTAATAGTACATGAGTACATGAGTACAATCATCTACAATTAAATAGCCTTTTCTGTAGAAATAGAAATAACATTCTATAGTGAATATTACCTCATACAGATGGGAATGCTTAGTTCTTTGTCCATACAATTGCAATAAGTACATTTGAAAAGATGATAAGCATTTCTTTTTACAACATTCGTGCATAATCAAGTATAATCTATATGATACCACAGAATCATCTGATATAATATTTAGCTCTTTCAATTCTGCTAAAGTTTTCTACAACCTCCCCATTGGAGTCTGAATATACTATCTTCTAAAAATGCTTGAACTTGTAAAATTTCCAATCAGCGTTTTACATTTTGCCTGGAGCAGTATATCAAAGCATAAAGCATTTTATCAAGCTTATCCACACTCTAACTTACCCTGTACAATTATGTATATGACTAGCTCAAATTCTAGAGAGTATTAAGGCAAGAAATAGTGTGACCAGAATTCTGAATTTCCAGGAAATGTGAACTCATGATAAAAGTAGCTGAAAATTCAATCTAATACAGTTCTGCAAATCAGCATATTGCAGTTTCAGCCTTTCAAACCTCCAAATATCATAGGAATCCTTATAAGTTTCCAGGAACCTCATGACTTTGCAAGCTTGCAAATGCCATAACTTACAGAGTTAAAATTCCTAAATCCCAATACCATAATTCCCTCATTAAATGACCAGGTATCACTCAGGTGTGGTAATTGTCTTTTTTTGGCTACATTTGTCAATATCTTTAGCACTGTGTCTCGCGTGTACATTAGCTAATGAAGTTATAACAGTAACAAAATCCTTTTTCTGCTTTGATTATGACATGAACTTGAAATAAGGTTAAATCAAGGAGGAACCTCTCTTTCAGGGATCATTCACATAAACTGCATTGATCCTCCACAGTCGCAATCCGTAATTTGCGAGATCCCATACTCGCTGTTGATTTTCCAGCGAGTTGTGGGACCTGGCGCGTGCGCAGAACCTACCGCAACCCCAGTCTGCTCAGCACGCGGCACCAGCCCCGGCCCCCCTCGGTCCCCCCTGCTTGCACGGTGAGCACAGCCAGACATCTGAAACAAGCCCCACTCTCAGGACCGTCCTCCAGACCTTATTAGGGGAGGGGGTGTGGCTATGGATGTGGCATACTTGACTACGTAGTGGGTTCGCTATCTTCGTGGATTCCACAACTCACGTGAGGAGGACCAGACCCAACAGCCCGTGAGTAACAGGGGTTCACTGTATTTGATAGTGCTTTCAGGCCAGTTTCAAAGAACAGCATTGCCAACTAGGACACAAGAGCAAACTTTTGAAACACTTTCAGTTGAGTTTTGATTCACAAGCCAGATGAAGTGACACCAAAAGCAAAATATGTGGCTCCGTTATCATCTTGCTCATAGCAACTCAACAATTCAATCGCTCACCTTGAAGGTGGAGAAGCAAAGTTTTAATAACCTCTCTAATAATTTCAATCCATTTGATTCAGTGTAGGCATGAAAACACCTCCATACTATGACACAATGCACCAATCCAATGCTGTCAGCATTGAATATTTACATGAATATTTACATGGCCTACACAAAGTGCAACAACTTTCCCAGGGTACCACTGACAATTTATTACTACTGCGGATCTCCTTAATACTTCAATATTTTCTTTTTATAGGAAATTTTCTTGAGTGGAACAATTTATTCAAACATGAATGAAACATCTTCTTTGACCTAAGATAATTTTCTCCTCATCTGATGGAAATACAATTAGCTTCAGGTTGAAATTCTATAAAAAGAATTCATGAAAATGTTTCCCTTATCACCATTTTATACCATTTTTTCCACTGTAGACCTTTTACAGTTACATTGCTAACTAGCAATAAAATGGCTCTGACTACAGTCCTTAACTCCATCTGACCATATATCATCCTTTTATGAGTGATCACAATAGCGTGTTATATTAGTACGTCCTTAAGTATCAAACCAAATTCCAAGCACCTTTAGGCTCTGCAACCCTCTCTCTCCATACCATTCATGAATTAAACTTCCTGGTTTGTTCTTAGGCTTCTCTTTTTCCCCATCTCTACCTTTTACACATTAGAGGGCAGAATCTTTCTGGTCATTCTGGCTAAGATGCCAGCATTATAATTTTTTTTGTTTGCGTGGGGGTTTGTGTGGTTTTTTGGGGTTTGTTTTTTGAGAACTTGCCTAAATTGGTGGGCTGATAAGACACAGTATCATCTGATCAAAAAGATCAGCATTTCTGGTGGTACTGTTGTATCATTAGTTGTGTTGTGTCATCTTTGAATGTCAGTCATTAAAATTGTCTTCAGAACACAGCATTGTTCAAAAGATTAGCTCTATAATTAAATTGAACTAAAACTTTGAAAAGGCTTTTATCTTTAGATTATTTTAATATCCAATTTAACAATATAGTAACTTATTTTGATGTTGAATATAAGCCTTATTTTGATGAATAAAAATAACATAATAGCTGTAAGAAAAACATGTCTACCCTTACATTCAATTTTTATCAAACACAAAAAGTTTTTAAAAAGTATTTTAGCAATATGGCCTTTCCCCTTCCTGTCAAATATAACAACTATTGAAACAAGAAACATGGGAATAGTGTTTTGCAGATAGCATTTAAGAAATATCACTATATGATTTTTAAGGTCCCTTCCAATTCAAGCCATTCAATAAAAACAGCTGTTACGCACTTTGGGTTTTTTATGAACTTACAGTATGAAAGCATTAAGAGGCCTTGAGAATACCTAAGGAATGCACAAACTAATTACAGAACAATTTTAAGTGATCCAATAATAGACATTTCTAGTCTTAACTTCCAATATCTAGAATAAGAAATGTTGATTATAATATCAGAGACATGAGTTAGACTTCCTGATGGCTGACCCTGCCCACATAAATAAATTATAGCCATAAATTATAGCCAACTTCTTTGAGCATGATGTAGCAGATTTTCAGTGAGACTGTTGGCTTATCATGTCATGGTTCTTCCAGCTGGTTAAAACCTTACTCGGGGAGCCATCATTTTCATTCACTCTCCAATGACACAACTGTGTCTATTCTAATAGTCAAGAGAGAACTACAGAGATCTCCTCAGGGCCTCTGAGTATTCTGCCTTGTGGCATTTCCTATTTAATTCAACATATACAAGCTAGAGCAAATTTTTAAGGAAAAGACAGATAATCCCTTGGGATAATCAAGCCTAAATTTACACTTTATAGAAGAGATTTGGTATGTCCTGTGGGAAAGAAAAATGGGCTTCTATGGTTCAAGATTCTATGAATTAATATTTAAGGGCATATCATACAGGGAAACAATGGACTGTAATTGATGCTTTTCATCTGACCTCTTTCTCTCTCGCATTGTTTGATACTAGAAGACATGAATTTATGAGAGCCAGCGCTAATGAAAAATGCACTAGATTTTAACTACATTTTAGAGCTGCTGGTGTCAAGGGGCCAAGTACATCTGTGTCTGTCAGAATGCAAATTAAGTTGCTTCATATGATTCAGTATGTAGATTCAGAAAAGGGCACGGCCAAAAAAATGGCGTATTTGCCAAACTTGACGTTTAATAAAGAATTTCTTCTCAATGTCAAATTTTGATACCCCATTACAATGCTATTATGCTGCAATAAATTGTAGCCAATTTGTTAAAAATGACAGGGGACACTTCCTAGACCCTGAGATTAACAAAGGTCATTTTCTGGAGACTTTCACTCTCAGGGATATTAGCAACAATTAGTTCTTTTTATTCTGTTTTTTTTTCCTCTGGACATAAGGACATAAGCATTCTTTAAAAACTAAATGTAAGAAATCTCTAGTCTTTATAACTGAAATGTTTTAGTACCTCCATTATGGTGCAAAAAAAAAATCACATGACAAATTTCAATGACATCATGAATATTGTTGTGTGCAACTCAGATTTAGGAAATAGCCTGCTTTATGGGTAACTTAGTAAATATTACCATATCATCAATTTGTGATGGAAATCACAACATTTCTTGTCAGGGTCTCTCAGGACCAGTAGTTAGGCAAATGCAGCACAGCAGTAGGTCCATTTGTGACCATGTGTTGGTTTCCAGCTTGTCATAATTCAGATCAAGCATCTACATGTTCATCCTGAGACATGCAGGGTTAATATTGTGAGCAAAGCACTAAGCAGTTGCCATGAGGGGCATCTGCTGATATCTGTGATATTGTGTAAGTCTGTAAAATCTCTTCACTTAAAGGCAAGAGCCTCATCAAGGACTGGTTGGCAATAACAGAAGGAGAGGGCTTTTCTTGGACTTTAAAGTTTGTGTGAAAGCTTAGTCCGCCTTTTTGCAGTGAAAGGATTTAGCATAATTCAATGTCACAAAGATACTTAGCTACTGTCTAGCTGGATTCTTATTAATGTTTAGATAGCTAAGAGAAATAACGAGCTTGGGAATGGATGTGAAGAACTGCTGCCACATTAACAGCAGAGGGGGAGGATGGAAGTGGAGCATTGCTGCCTCTTGCACATCCATGTGATCAGGGCGTAGGTTGCCAGTCATCACTACACCACAAACATAGCTCTCAAGAAAGACCCCTGTTGGGGGAGCTTCCAAGACATCACCCAGGAGTCTAAAAGCATATGTATCATATACAAAAACTTGCCCTTATATAAGCTCGTCTAGAATAGCAGACACATCCACTCACTATCTGTAAGTACACATACATTAGCAGATATTACAGTTTGACTGACCTACTCCAATTCTCACCTACTATTTCTAGGTCTGCTCTGTATGCAAGTCAAAGGACAGTTTCTATAAGAGAGTTAAGACATTTTAAAGTACATGAAATATGCAAACATCTCTCTCATACTCAAAATGATTCTATTTAAGGTTGAAAACAGTAAGAGAATGGAATTGAAGCCAGTGGGTACTCTTCATGTGCTGCTAAAAACTGCTTTAATTTGTCTCAGTTATGATATTCACAAAATTCTCTATGTTCATATTTATTAGCCATATTACTAAGGGTAGTACTTTGAATACAATTCCGAAATTGTTAATATAGCTAGATATGCAATTTTTCTAAAGCACTGCATGAGGTACTCTTCCTAGTAGCCGCACAATTTTAGTAAGAATATTTTAAAAAGCTTATCAAGATATGTTACGTAATAAATAAGAGAAAGTTCACCAGAGACAGTGACATCACCTGTTATTCATTTTGCAGTGAATTCTGAGCCTCACTTATGATTTTTTTTCACAACAGATATAGGATATTGGAGTCCCTAATCTGAAGTTTGAATCTGTAGTTATTTTGCAAGCTATTGAATAAAAGAGATGAGAGAAAATTAGGAGATAACTCTGAGGTAAAACTCAATTATCTGCCTCCTTAGCACCAATCTGTGGCCCAAGTGGCAGCTTATTTATTTTTTATTTTTAATGTTTATAATGAAATTGTGCTCAGTTGTTATTAAAAATGAAAGTAATCAAATTTTTCTCTGTCTTTCTAGAAAGGAATAATTTTCACGGAGCATCTTTCAGAAATATTTTTTGCTTAGTCCGTACTTCTAATCTGTGTGTGCACAGAGCATGACATGAAAAATGCATGCACATACCAGGTACAAAAACTAACGCTACCTGTGCCTCAGCCTGGGCTGATGAGAAGTTTTGTACATTGAAGTAATAGCCGAATCTTTCATGCCCCTTTGTCTTTGCTGGCAAAATCTGACTTCAGATGAGTCAGAAGCTAAACTCTGCCAGGTTTAACAAATGTCTACAGAGAATGAACAAATAGAATTATTTATTTCTATTAGGAATACCAGAGAGTATATTTTACAGGAAGTAATTTCATTATCTGGTGAAGTGCTAAGGTTCAGCATTTCAATACACAAAAGTCAATGATGCATTAATTTGATCTACCTCATTAGCATCCAGGAACATTTACAGAAAAATGCCAAAATTGTTACAGATTGTTCCAGTCAAACTGATAGGCCTCGAGAGATTTAACTTGATAATTAACAGATAACATATATTTCATTAATAATATAAGTAATAAAATATATATAACGTATAGCATATGTATGTATCATATAATATATGATTAGTGCATGAGAAGAGGCACTGCATAGAATCATATTGCCAAGAAGAATGAATTTCAGTAAAATTAAACTCCAAAAATGTTTCAAATGTTTCAACTGTATCTAGAGCAGAGAAAACTAACAGAGAACCACTACTTTATATAATAGGATAGTTATTGCTACTGCTCAGGGAAAGTAACAGATAAGGTCTCTTTTTAGATATTTGTGTATTTATTTTCACTGTTTCAGCTTCAGTGTTTCAAGGAGCTTGAAAAAACATGTGGTGAGAATTTTTATAATGCCTTGGGAGATTTTATATCATAGATCTATGTATTGATTTTTGGCAGTAAACTCCATTCACTTATTCACAAAATATATAATTATGTCTCATATAGCAAGTGTGTATATAAGGAATATAAAAACATTTGAGCATGAACTGGAAACACAGTCTATAACATACAAGCATTACCAGAAAAGACTGAAGGACAACAGCGGAGTGTACAGTTCTTGCCAAACATATTCCCATATTTCTATTCAACAAAACCTGAACACAGGCAGGGATAGCTGACAAATAACTCTTGTTCAAAAGTGTCTGGTAGATTGTGTTATATGCTTCCTATCACTGGCAGTCATGATACATAAAAAAGTTTAACTCAATCTCCATTTGAATAAACTTTATAACATTTAGCTATCTACTGGTGTCAAATGAAGACAAATTAACACTCCCTCACCTAAGCTAGATGTTATCCCTTCTGTATCTGAGGAACAATATGTATAAAGGCTGGGATTGGTTTACAGACATAAGAACGCTGATTAGTTAAAACATTTCCTATAAATAACTGCTGAACCATAAGCATCTTATGGAAATATTATGACACAGAATAATTCTGATTTTAATTGTATTAAACCGAGGAATGTTAAAATGCCCCTCAAATATGTCATTATCATTCTAAAAGAAGAATTATTAATTACGACTTTAGCATTTTCTTGTTTAAAGTGATTTTTAATTTTACATATACTATGCCTATTTTCTACATGAAGTGATCCTTACAATTTTGAATCTAGTACTAACCATTATGAAATCCTATTAGACAATTCAGTGCCTGTGTCTCTAGGATATATGCTACCCTGGCTGAGAAAAATTACTTAGAATAATTTTACTTGCATATTAAACAATTATACTCATGTTCTCTTACAGCTAAAAGGAGGTTTATCATTTCTATTGCCAAACGTAAAATAGCTACTATTTATTTTCACTGTCTGAGAACTTCAACATGACTGGTACAACAAAGATTCTAATTAGAGTAATTTTTTCTGTAACCTGATTATCTATTCTTTTCCAACTCAAACAAGATTTGAATTTGAAGAACATACACTTTGCAGGCTCTATGTAACCTGTAACAATTTTCTACCTTAATAGCCACACTGCAGCATTTGAAAATTGGCAATTATTCATTTTGCCATGAGCTCCTAACTGAAGGAGTGAAACTCATCGGTAAAAGGATAGTACAGTAAATCACATCTTGGCAAAGTCAGGCTCTCTCAGTGAAAGCATACCTTCTTGCTTACAGCTAACAAAGCTAAGGATCAATATGACACTTCTTCTCACAATATAAATTTTATGTTAACTTCCATCAGTTTCATCACTAGAAATGTTGTAAAAAGACGAAATCTAATCATGTTAGTAAAAATTCCACAGCAGAATCAGACAAAAACACAATTGATCTTTCTATAGACTTTTAACAAGCTGTGACATCACACAGCCATCTAGAAATGCTACTTGTCAAAAAATTTGTGTTTAAAATAAGCTAAGTCTGTCTAAAAGAATACACTAATATGGATTTTTCACAGCAAAGCCATAAAAAATAGAATTCATATTTCCTGTCCTTCCCTAAAAAACTGAACTCTTTAGGTTAAATTGACCATACAGGTTTTTCATGATCTGTGGGTACAGATAGTCTCCTTCATGAGATAATTCATCCTGTTCTCATACAAACATCCAAGACAGATGGGAGAAACTCTTCTCTGGAAGTTCTCTGTCTTAGTCTCCCCTCCAATATCTACACAGGCAAAATACATAACTTTGCGTAATACCTAATGTTTTTACAGCTAAGCTCAAAACAGAATCACAGAATCACAGAAAATTATGAGTTGGAAGGGACCCACAAGGATCATCTAGTCCAACTCACCATCCAATACCCGTACAGCGACCGAGAGCACATCCCTGAGCGCAACATCAACCTAGATCCCTCACAGTCTAGCAGGCCACTCCGAGCCGGAAGGGGCCTAGAGTCATCCAGCCCTACACCTCCCAGCTAGTCCATGTCACTAAGCCCCTCGTCCAGTCTTCTCTTAAACACTTCCAGGGATGGCGACTCCACCACCTCCCTGGGCAGGCCATTCCAATATGCAATTACTCTCTCTGTGAAAAACCGCTTCCTAACGTTAAGATTAAACCTCCCCTGGCGTAGCTTGAGGCTGTGCCCTCTCGTTCTGGTGTCGTCAGCCTGGAAGAAGAGGTCTACACCCATCTGGCTGCAACCTCCCCGCAGGTAGCTGTAAACAGCGATGAGGTCCCCTCTGAGCCTCCTCTTCTCCAGACTGAACAGTCCCAGTTCCTGTTGCCGCTCCTCATAGGGCCTGCCCTCCAGTCCCTTCACCATCCTCGTTGCCCTTCTCTGCACCCTCTCAAGCAGCTCAACATCCCAAAACGGATGAGTTCATCTTCTCTGACTATTTTGGCTTGGAGTTTCAGCATCTGGTCATCTGGTAAAGATTCTATCTGTATTACACCTGTGATGCCGTTGGAGACATGTTTGTTGGGCTGTTCCATCTAGATTGCTGATAGGAAATGCAGACTTCCAGTCACTCCTTCAATAGCCTTAGATCTCTGACATGGAATGAGCAAGGTTGCTATCAGTTTATCAGGCTAACAATGCAAGTGTGGGCAAGAATTACAGCAGAAGAGATAAGGGTAAAGGAAGAGTCATTACAGCATAGTTTCTCATGATGAAATAATGCTTGGAAGGAAGCCAGTTTTTGATTGCATCCCTGCCCCTACCCACCCCACCCCCCCTTCCCCTTACGAAACCAACTGAAACATTTCAATTTTTACCATTCAGGTAAAGGTATATGAACCTAACCAGTACCAGTTCTGCATATTTCCATCTCCTGAGCAACCCATTAGCATACAATAAATATTTAGATTTTTACATACACCTAAATGGCTCAATTCATTATTGATTCTATTTGTAGTCTGTAAAAAGTAAAGAATACACAAATAAAAGACAGAATTTTTTTTTTACAATTTATATGTTTTAGGAAGATATTAAAAAAAAAGTATATGTAATACTCCATACCTGAGTAGTGGTTGCTTTGGATAAGAAGGTTGGTCACTGTTTTGGCATGGCTGAGGTTTTTTTGTGACTTGCTTATAAATATTCCTTGCAGTTACTCCAATCCATAGCATAGTGGAGAGTGTAGAATAATGCAGTACTATTCCAACCTAAAAAAAGCAGTGGACAGTTAAACAACTCAGTAAGTGGATCAGTAAAACAAGAGTTTTAGAAGAATCTTACTGCCTAAGTGTACAACATGATCTTAAAACTGATTTTGTAAGTGTCTCTAACAGTTGCACTTACAGTTATTTAATCATAGGTAATATTTGTAATGCCAGATGGTATGTTAGTAAAGCAAGGTTGTAAAGACATTTATTTACTAAGAACATGATTAATGACAACATTTTACACCTGGATTTAAAGGGATGTGAATCTTAGTTTGTATTGCAAGCTTTGTTAGCTTATCATGACAATCAGATTTAAAAATCAGTGAGATGTCAGCATTTTAATTGCAATTATTCTACTATTTCCTTTAATTTTTTAGGAATATCCTGCTGTAGTTCCCTCTCTGTTACATACAGCCAGAGCTGACTTCTGGCAAGGGGATTAGTGCTACATATTTGCCTAAAGCCACATGATTTTCAGACATATTTTAAGAAACTTATAAACTTGGCCATACAATTTTTAAAATTAGATGACAGCTCTTGGCATCTTCCCTTAAAAAGAAATACAAACTCGAATACATAGTGTTATTATAATTTTGTTTCCAAGAAACTGGTGTGTTTATCATTGAAAGTAAAATAAAGTACACACACCTTTAAAATACTAACATCTTTGTTATGTTGGTAATTGTTATTCATTACTATAGAAGCAGTAATTGGAATTTTATCCAATCTTCAATGCTTTATTACATCAGCTAATCCATCTGATTATATAAAATGAGGTTACCTTTGAAGCAATAACCTGACATTTTGCAGTGACAAGTAAAATATTGCTATAATTGGAAAGAACATAAATGTTTAAGGAATACAGAGAAATGCAGAATAAATCTAACATATATCTATTATAATGATTTATTTGAACCAGTGTTCATTTTTGCTTCACTTAAAACAAAATAATTGATGAGTAAATAAAAAAAATCCATGCATTTTGTTTATATTTAGTAATACAGCTCAAAACTTGAAGATAGCAGCAAATACCGTCAACAGAAATTTTCTCTGGGACTTGTCTGTCACATTAGACAAAGGAGTATAAAGCCTCCATTGCTGTTGTTGCTTGAGGTGAAAGAAGCAGAAATAAGAGAATGAGACAACTTTGTACCATCAGCTGGCAGACGTTGCCAGCTCAGGGACTAGTGCTGTCTGGACTTAGTTCATATGCAGCTTGCAGCATTTCTATAGGGACACAGTGAACATGGCCATAAACAGGGTGGGGAGTGAATGAGTAAGGCAGAAGAGAGAGAGGAGAAGGAGAAGGAGAAAGAGAAAAGATTCCGGAGGCAGAAATCATGAGAAAAAAACGGAAAAATTCTAGAGATTTGGTTCCTAAACTCTTCCTCATTTTTTCACAGCACTGCTGCCATATATTCCATGCAAGTGTGACTTAAGAATATGAAGAGCAGGAATGAACTCCATGTGAAAAGGTACCTATATGTGAAATGTTGAACATATATGGCCATATAGACAGCAATGATCATCCATTTAAGTGAGACACCTAAAAATAGTACAATGAAACAATTTTATTGAACTTGCAAGGAAAACAACTGAACTGACAACACATCATTGCTTTGCCACACCTTAGTCACTTTACTATTCTTTACAGTGCTCATGTTTCAGCAGGACAGTTCACAAGTTATTCTGAGTTGGAAGGGACCCACAGGATCATCTAGCGAACACCAGGCGAACTCCCAGGCGAACACTTACCCAGGGATCTGGCCCACATATGTGGAACCATAGGCACCACGTTCCAACTATCCAAGACTCCCACGATCTAGGCCATGTCATTGAGCTCCTCGAGTCTTCTCTTAAACA
>WEKX01013065.1:0-73505 GCA_013390025.1 Pitta sordida
ATATTCTGTGTATCTGTGAATCTGTGAGTAATTTTCTTGGTGTCCCTCTATAGATAAGTAAGATTTCAATAGTCTATATTTACCTGTCTATACTTCCTCCTTACTTCTTCCTATTCATCCTTCACAGCAGATGTAGAATCCCTGTTTCTCCTCCCTGGTCTCACAACCCTTCTCTTCCCAAAGGAGGGGTTCAAAAAAGAAAATTCCCATGACCATCAAGCAACCAACAGTGAATAATATTTGTCTGTGCTGTGTTCAAGTGCTTTCTTAGCTCAACAACTGCTGATATTTCATGGCAAACCTTGAATGGTGTGGCTCTAAACAGAAGGACAAATTGCTATAACAAGATATCAAGATACTCCTCCATCTGACCGGATTTCCCAGTTCACACAGATTTGTACATTGTGGCATCCCTTAGAAACAAAAATGTCATCTGGACAAGGCAGGTGCATATACTGGTCTTTCTGCAAAATTTGCCTGAGTGTACAATAGGAAGTTTATGTCAAATTTATTATGTCTGGGTAAGGACAAGTGGGACAAATATGCATAAATGTGGAAAGATAACATGAGAGCTTATTTTTTGACACATAACATGAGAGCTTATTTTTTGACACATCTGAACCAGTCAGCTGCTTGTCAACCCATGGCCTGTGGTAGTTTGGAGCTGGTGCTCAGAAACCAAAGCTGGTGTTGTAGTATCAGCTGCAGTGTGAGTCACACAGGCGGTTCTCTGTGAATAAGAAGACATGAATCTCACATCTCTGCCCAAACAACCATGACTTTGAATTTCATTTACACACAGACCTTCCTCCCTTCTGCTGCTGAAAAAGGCTAGAAATTTCCCCATGTGTGTTTAAAAAGCTGTTCCCTGAATTTGCCAGCCTAAGGTTTTCATAAATATCAAACAAGGTCATAGACAGCCCAAGGCATCACTTTTACCTTTGGTTCTCGCTCTTCCTCTTGCTCTTGCATATCTTACGAGAGCCCAAACCATGTTTCTCTCTGCTCTTTCTACCTGGACATCTCCCATTGATGCAGAAAGAGGCATTGGTATGCAATAGCAAAATTTATGTCCACAGCTGTCATCTTCCATTGGTATCCCCACAGATGGTGATACAGAACCATCAGATTCAAAACTGGGCTGAGCATCTCCTTCTCCAGAGAGGCCACATACGCATGCAAACCGGAAAGTATCTGATATTCCTTGTGTGTGCGTGAATGTGTACTGACTTATAAATCATATGTCTTTGCAAGGTCACCTGCTCTGCTCCTACAGCTCTGTGAGGGTCAAGCCCATCTCTGTCAGGATGGTTCCATGGTGTGCTGACCAGAGACTGCTGGCCCAGAACACACCACAAAGATACAAGAAAATTTGTTTCAGGTTCACACAGATTCACAGAATATTATGAGTTGGAAGGGACCCACAAGGATCATCTAGTCCAACTCACCATCTAACATCCGTACAGATCCGAAAGCACATCCCAGANTGCTCATGAAAAGCAAAAAGAGCCCCCCAAAGTATGTCTGCAACAGGGTACTTCAGCATTTCAGATAGGTGACAGTTCATAGCTGCCTCCTCAGCCCGGTGTGCTGAGTGTTTTGAGAATCAATGTTTAGAAAGGCAGCAGCTGAAACGCTGTATCAGCTCCTCACAGCCCACTGTAGACTGAGCAGAAGATACTCCTGCAGGAAATAAATCCTCCGAGGCAAATGCCTCTTCTTAGGAGATGTGACACAGCATGAGCTCACACCCACTTCTTGCTCTTCCACAAAGACCATACGAGAAGGACCACATGGGGCACACTGCTGCTGTCTCAGTGAGACCTGCTGTCTCTGCTCCAAGGCTGTTCCTGTCTTTCAGCTACATCACGTTGCATGTGGCAATCCCAAAGCCTGACCTGAGGAAGCACCGAGTTAAATGCTTCCTCTACAGCACTTCCTCCAAATTAAGCCTTCCTTCATCAGAACCTTCCTGACACTTAGAAGCAAACCTGTCACACACAGCTTCAGAACTGCTTTCTCACTAAATGAAAAGAAATTCCCTCGGAAAAGCGTGTTACTGTTTTCTCTCTACACAAATTGGTGGTAATAATGAACTAAAGGCTTTTTAAGGGTTTGGTAAGTAAACTTTAAAGCCTCAAATGTAAGTAGTATTTCCAGTTAAGCTAATGGATTCAAACCTGGGGCATTACAGGCCTCTAAGGCATTTTTAAGGCTGCCCATCTGGGAAAGCTTCTTCTAGCTCCAGAGCTGGCTTTCAACTCTCAGGTCAATATTCAGCCTGCACCATTATCAAAAATGATAAGGTAGACTCTTCAACCACAAGATTGGTTTAAAAATTACTATTTTTTTTGCTTGTATCTGTATTTGCTTTCTGAATTTTTGAACCCTGGGTTAAAAGCAGATTGAGGTCAGGAAATATTAATTTCTTTCCTTTGAAATGAATAATCTGATTTTTTTAAAATTCATGTGCTCCAAAGTTCAGTCTTTGAGAGAAAGAATTTCCCATAACTCATGCATAATATATGTGCATAAGGGAAGTGCATGTCACACACGACAATACGCTTCCTTCGCTATATGGGTTTTTTGGGCTGACCTGTGTGTCAAGGAAAAAGCACAGGAACCTGTGGTGAAAGCCAAGTTATAACTGAATTTTTTTCCCTTACTCAAATAATGAGACAAGAGTGCAGATGAGGGTGATGTGCCCCATACTGCTGCTGTTCCAAATTTTCCCACCAGTCTTTGTGCTTATTTTAGATGGAAAATTAATAGGAAAATATCCAGATGGTAAACTCTTCATTTAAGTTAAATACGTAATCATTATTTTCAATTCTTGCCTGATTGTTGGATAAGGGCATTCCTGGCCTCAGACAAGGTTTGCTCTCATATAAGGTGTTACTCACAGATACTGCCCACTGGGGCACAGGGTGGGTACTCTAACTGGCCCTCTCACTAATCCTTTGCTTCAAAGGGAAGAGTTCTCCAGGGCAATTACCAGGAAAAAAGATTGAAGGGGAAGAGCCACAGAATTGACTCCACCTTAAGATGGCAATGAGGCTAAAAACTGCATTTGCTAGGACCTCACCTTTAGTGGCAGAAAATGGGTGAAGATGACTAGGAGTACATTGTCACTCTCTAGGCTTAGATTTGAAGCACAGACCTCTTGTGAGTGACATCTCTGCCCATGGCAAGGGGGTTCAATGCAAAAAGAGTCAGTGACTGCAACAGGCTTTTCAGTCCAGGTACAGTATGAGTTGGTCCATATGGGTACCTCTCCAGGGACAAGTTTCACTCAGTCTAACGCTTCACATCTATCCAAAGTAAGTGTCACACAGAACAACAGTAGTTGTATACCATGTGTTTTAATAAACCAGAAAAATAAGTTTGGATGTGTTTGTTCTCCTCCCACATAAACTAAGTCAAATTAAAACCAAAGTAATTCCAACCCCCAAACAGGAGAAAGAAACTGTTGCAGAGCAAAAATGACACACAATACAGAATTGGAAAAAAAGGTCTTTGATTACATTCCTGGGTAAAGAAATCATGTTTGCAAAACAGTGCGTAATAAAATGGGGTTTGGTTTGATTTTTTTTTCCTGTGTATGTATGTGTAGCTAAATATGTATCTATGCTAATACACCCTTGATGGGATGAAACGGTATATGTGTAAGACAAAAAAAAAAAAAGACTGTGGGGAGGGAGTAAAGAAGAAAATAAAGATATCTTTTCAGCCAGTGAAGTAAGGACAATGCTCTAATACCTTACAATGTAGCACTGCTCTGCTTATTGAGGGATGAACTTGTCTCTCCATAGCTACGCATTGTGTCTGGTCCACAGATGACCCATGAGCTCATAATCTGAATGGTTTCCTTCACTGCTCCATGTATGAGCAGGACTTCAGAAATGTATGAAGCATTCCTTCCTCTGGTTAATTCTCATGCTTTACCATGACTTTTAATTAAAAAATTTATTAATATTTCAGTTTACATTTTCTCCCCCAGGTTTCTTGCACTGACTGCTATGTAGGTCTCCAGGGTAAGGCAGAGCAACCCAGATGAGCCATATGCCACAGGAAAATGCTGTTATCACAATGCGACTGGATGGAGAAATTAATTTTACAATGGTTCTCATCTTACTTTGACCTTGCACTCAGTCTGCGGAGCTGAGTCATGCAGTAACCTCAGCTGTTCTTCACTGAGTGGACCTGTGGGTCACACCTTAATCCAGAAACAAGGAAAGAAAAATATTTTTAATTTCCTTTTCTCCTTCCATGGAAACCTACCCCACAAAAGAAGAGCAGGCTCTTCTCATATCACTCCATGCTGAGGTATCTGCTTCATACTTAGGCAAATGAGTCCTGCGTTGAAAACACAAAACAAAGCCATAGTCTTCCTCCTGTTGTTATATTGCTCTTTTACAGAACCAGCCACTGTCCACTTCCCAGATCTCAGTGCTGTGCTTAACAAGCAAAGGACGAGCTCATGCTGTCTGCAAAGTTGAGGTCACCAAGAAGGCATTAAGAGAACAGCTCAGTTTGCCAGCTGCTTGCAAATGATGTATTGCAAAGAAGGTAAAGGCAAAACACCCCTCTCCACACCCCAGCTTCCTTCCTTTCCTTTTTTTCTTTTAGTTTTCTTTCCTTTTCTTTGTCTTTCTTTCTTTCTTTCTTTCTTCCTTCCTTTCTTTCTTGTACAGGGGTTCATGAAGAGAAGCAAGACTTGTGCATCACAAATGGTGGAACTACCCCCAGCTCAGCCAGCTTCCCACCATACAATAATGCACAAGCCCACCTCATCCTATACCTGCCCTTCTGAAGGAGTTTGTCTCTTGATCTTTTGGAAAATCACAGAGTCTGATTTGCTGGGGACTTCTGCAGGTCAGGCACCTGGTGGCTGGTTCTCTCCCCTTTCCTGAGGCTCATAAATGATTGTTCTTTGAGAGATAGGCAATAAGAGCCACGGCTACCCCAACATAGATGCCAGTTCCGATTGTGATGGACAGGACAGCCAGGAACAGTGCCCGCCGGGAGCTGGAGCTTGCATGGTGGAAGTCCCCCTTGGCTACTGCTTTGTTTGTCTGCAAAAGATACAACAATGATATTGCAATATATTGATCTGTTTTTCCTGGAAATGAAGATGTGATGCTGATTTCTTGGCTGAAACATGATCCTGGGATATGACAGTAAACTGGTTAGAAATCAGACAATTTTTTAGTCAAATGAGGTTATTTTCACAATGGGATGGTGATGGAACCAATGGCAGGATGTAATTTTTATAGACCATGGTGTAGTATCACCAAAGGTCACCCATCAGGCAGCAACAGATCTGCCACCTACATGACAGATCTTGTAGAATCATACAAGTTCTCTAAGTTATGATTCTTTGTTCCCTCATTACATGGAGTAAGGAATTCACAATGCTTTAATTGTATGTCTCTCCAAATGCTCAATTTGCTGTGACACTTTCTTCATTGTCATCTGTTACTCTATCTTTGTTCCTTTTTTTTTTTTTAATACCTTGCTACTCAGACCAACTTACAGCAGCCAAACGACAACCTGCCACACTGAAAAAAAGGATAAGCTTATGGCCTTTCTGCCAATTACTTTTTATTAAGAGAACTGTCTCTGCATTCATCAATCTAATTTTACAAGCATAATGCTTTGTAAGTTCTTCAGGCAGAAACAATGTTAAAAAAATACACATTAAAGGAGCGGCCATCCAGGCTGCATGCTGGAGATAAAATATCATATCAAAGCAGAGAGATATAAACAACACCAGCTTTACACCTGCCGTCATGCCCCTTAGGTGGGGAAAGCATCCTACACATTTTGCAAAGGATGCCTGGCCAAGTCATAAGCTTCTTATCTGGAACCTCAAAAAAAAATGGCCCTTTCCAGAAAAATCAGGGGCTTTGAGGATCATGGATATATCTTTCTGGATTGGTTAGAAGGCAAGAAAAGCAGAGAAAACTTTAGAAGAGCTGGTCATCCAGCTCTCCGCAAAGATTGTCTTCAAGGACTTGCTGCTCATCACTGCACTAGTCTAGAAAAATAAGATCAGATTTGTCAGGCAGAGGTAAATGCACAGCACTGAACTTTTTGAGCTTTTGGATAAACTGAGGTAAACAGTTTCAGCCCCCAAAATTGAGGGAAAGTTTAAAAATTATGAACATTTCATTTTGGTATTTCTGAAATGTCACATTACATTATGGAAATTTCTGCAACATTCAGGTTTACCTCTTTTAAATGAAACTTTGTAGAGTTTCAAACGAGTATTTTTTCACTTAAAATAGATGAGAACTCAAAGGGAAAATAAACTATTAATCAAAATGTCAAATCATCTGAAAATTTGACAGTATGTCTTGATTGCTTCAATAGAAGAGGTTTGATCTACCAAAAATGAAGAGTTGAGCAACCCAAAGTATGATTCAGAACACTGATTTGTCAAACACTAATAGCCTTTTTCTTGATAGGATCTTCAACCGAGTGACAAAGCTGCTCACAAAGAACAGATTTTTTCTTGACAAGCTCTGGGACGACAACCCTGATCTTTGTGAAAGTACTGGACCTATGGTGAAAATACAGCTTTTTGTTAAAATGTTCACCCATCCAAAAGTAGATGTCTTGTAGTAGTCACATGCTGTCATGAACTTGCTGATTTTTGCATCTCCTGACATTATGGTATAGCATAATTTTGCTTGGGGAAAAGACACACACTTTCACAGAAATTCTAGTTTTCAACAAATTGCCTAAACTGAGTGTATTTTTTCCTCTTAGCCTAATGCATATTTTGTGATTTAGCAAAGTCAAATTCCCTCCAACATGGAATTTTGAATGTAGTCTACATTGGTAAAGGTGCATGGAAAGCACAATCTTATATTCCTCCTTTATTGCATTCAAAAAGCTTTTCACTGAGAGGGAGAAACCATCAACACAGAGACCATCTTTCATCAGTGAAACACTAGTATGAAAGGATTTGCTTATCACTAAGAAAATTCTTTTATGTTGTACCCTAACTAGCAAAAACATCACTTTAATACACAATGTCAATATATGGAAACCACAGCATTTTTGCAGGTTTAAGCTCAACAGATGTGAAAAGACTTGCTACATAAAATACGGCCAAATGTAATAGTTTTAGCATCTGGCAACTAATAAACAGTTTTTCTTGATTTTTTTCTTTTAAAATAGGGATCAGATCTTTGGTACCTCTTATGATCCAGTCCATTTGATGCCTGATACAAAGAAATTATATTTTGTTAGGGGTTTCCACATCAGGGATGTTTGTCCTCTGGCAAAATCCTTGTAGTAAAATAGGACAAAAATGTGTCCTGCATAGATCAGAGAGCCAGCTCAGACACCATTTCACCAGTTTGTCCTTGGTGTGGTAGAAGAGGTGAAAATGATCACTAAACCTGAATTGAAACAAGGACATCTCAATGCAGACAGAGGCTGTTCACTTGTCTCCCTAATGTTTCAGGTACTGTTAGCTGAAACGTAAAACTTGTCTGCTTAGAAGGACTGTCCACATAAGTGCACAATCAAACACCACAGCAGAAAATGAGATGCAGTGATTCAAGTGTCCAGAGACAAAATAGGTACGAGTAATAGAATGCAAACTAGTGTAAGGCAGGATGTGTGAGTCTTGTGTTGTCCCCCTCTTTCACTAAACAGCCCTGACTGATGTCCACTGTCCCTGTGATGGATGTGCTCTGCACAGCCTGGCTGCTACAGACACCACAGTCTACACAAACCCTCTTCTGAGATGAAAAATCCCTGCATCCACCCAGGAGTTTCTGCTCAGTTAGAGGTGTGGATGGGGTAACATGTGCTACCAAGTCCCTTGCCAAGCCCCTGGAACTGTTGTGCCAAATAGTACAAAGGCACTGTTTGTCCAGCCATTCACAGGTTCACAGGTTATACTGAGTTGGAAGGGACCCTCAGGATCATCTAGTCCAACTCCCAAGCGAACACCCACCCAGGGATCAGGCCCACAAGCGTGGAACCACAGGCATCACGCTCCATCCATCCAAGCCTCCCACCATTTAGACCATGTCCTGAGTCACTGAGCTCCTCATCGAGTCTTCTCTTAAACACCTCCAGGGATGGTGACTCCACCACCTCCCAGGGAAGACCATTCCAATGAGGGATCACTCTCTCTGTGAAAAACATCTTCCTAACATCCAGCCTAAACCTCCCCTGGTGTAGTTTGAGGCTATGTCTTCTTGTTCTGGTGTCATCAGCCTGAGAGAAGAGATTCACAGCCACCCGACTGCAACCTCCCTTCATTCATACCAGCCAGGATTTCTGTGAGCTCCTCTTTGCAGCTTCAGCTCTGGACTCACTTTATCAATATTGATTTTTGCTATTTTTTTGTCCTGAAAAGCAAAGCTCCAGCTATGAATACTATTGGGCTGAATACTTAGCTGGTCTGGTATTAGCTAGCCCATTATGCTGTTTACAACTACCTGCAGGGAGGTTGCCGCCAGGTGGGTGTGGACCTCTTCTTTCAGGCTGATGACACCAGAACGAGAGGACATGGCCTCAAGCTATGCCAGGGGAGGTTTAGACTGAATGTTAGGAAGAGGTTTTTCACAGAGAGAGTAATGGCTCATTGGAATGGACTGCCCAGGGAGGTGGTGGAGTCACCGTCCATGGAGGTGTTTAAGAGAAGACTCGATGAGGAGCTTAGTGACATGGTCTAGCTGGGGGGTGTAGGGCTGGATGGTCCTGTGGGCCTCTCCTGGCTTGGAGTGGCCTGTGCCACTGTGAGGGATCTAGGTTTATGTTCACCACTCTGGGATGTGCGTTCGGTCTCTGTACGGGTGTTAGATGGTGAGTTGGACTAGATGATCCTTGTGGGTCCCTTCCAACTCATAGTATTCTGTAATTCTGTGATTCTGTGATTATGCTTGACTCTGAAGAGCAGTGCAGCCAGGACTGGTGCAAGAATGAGGATCCAAATACCCTACTAACAAACGGTTCACTATAGCCTCCTCAAGCTAAGTGTCTCAATTTAAGTAATAAGGAATACCAACAGCTATTGTAATGAGCTTGAAAGTGGCTGCAAAAGTAGCACTCTTCCTAATCAAAATTCTGTTACCTGTGGAGCTTTACAGTATTTCTATCCATTCACTTCTTCCCTTCCTTGTCAAGACTGTGGCCTGTGACTGATGAACTAATTTAATACAGTCTTTGGGTAGCAGCGGGACCAATAGGTTGGGTAAACAGAGCAGGAGACAAGTGCAAGATATAGTATGAATTATGAGTGAGGGATAAATCATGGCTTACCATTAGGCCAAGTTTGCTCCCTGCACAGCCAGAAGACAGATACTTTCCTTGGAAAAAAGTTTGTGTCCCTAAACTACCTCTGCCCATATGTTCCCCTTGGTCTATGTATTCTGAATGACCAGACATGACTATAAACTTGGCAGCTACAGGCATGGGCTGTGATGAAGGATGGGTATTTCAAGGTTGAGAATAGAGATTTTAGCTAATACCAGTCTCAAATCAATCCTCTCTTTAGAGGCCTTGGGAGTAAGACAGGAAAGTGAGGAGGGGTGGGGGAAGAAGAGACAAGGAAATCTGGAAGAATTATATACTTTCATTTAACTAACAAAATGAATGTCTTGTTGAGAAACACTTTAAAAAAGGAACTTCCCTGGAGTTTCAAGTTGAGCTTCTGCAAAACACATTCATCATGTCTCTGGGCTGCATGTTTTATAGGCAGAGAGAAGATGAATACTGTACCTCCACGCTGCAAGGCCAAAAAATTCTGCTGCATCTCTCAGTGACTTATATATCATACGCACAAAATACCTTCACAGGAAACACAGTATTTGGAAACAAGAAACATATAGATCACAATTATTAATCCTGCCTCACCACCCTGAGGTCGGAGAGCAGGATTGGCTCCATGTAGGAGGAGAAGAGAGTATCCCAACCCCTTTGGTCAGGTGATGAAAAGGATTTCATTTGTTTCAGGGGAAGAAACAAGGTAGACGCAGGGAGCAGAGATGCACGGGCTCCATACAGCCACTGACCAGACTCTGAGTCTTAGTTCTTCAAGTGACATGCAAAAAAATGCCACAGAATGAGAAGTAGCTCATATAGAGGATGCTTCTGCTTCTGTACCTTCTGTCTTTCTTCTAGTCAGAAGCTCTGCCTACTTTTTAACTTCTCTAACTTGCATTTCTGCTGATCTCCCTTGCTCAGTGCTGGACTTAATCTCTACTGATGTATATTTTTGTCCTCAAAAGAAGGCATCCAACATAGCCTAATCTAACCTTCAGAGTGCAATGTTCAATAACAATTGCAGGATCATCCTCAGGAAGTTCCCATTCATACTTCAGTGTTGATAGGTAAAGACTAGACAACTTTCTTGGGATTGATGTCTTCCTTTCAGTGAGGGATCAAACTCGCTCTGAGTATTTAGAAGATAAAAAGCAATAGATCTTGACTTACTCCTACTGGTAGCACTGAGATCTAGTTGGGATGGCTGGTATGGAGGGTGAGACAACTTCCCCTGAGGCAATGCTGGCATACTATGAGCACTTGGGTAGCAGGGACAAAAAGATTTCGCCAGAGTTTCATTAACGGCAGTGGCATCCGCGGTGGCAGCCCAGGCAGCGGCCCTGGTGGCGGTGGTGGCGCGAGCAGCAGCAGGGACGGCGGCAGCAGCAGTGGCGGTAGCGGTACGGCCGCCATTCAACGCGGAAGTCGGGCTATGCAGGTCCCAAATAAGACCATGAGTCCTCGTAATAGGAGACCCGACTGTATACCTCTGAAGAATTTCTTTCCACAATGGATCCTCAGTCTAGTAAATAGGCTTGCCCCCCCCCCCGGTGGGCAGAGCACAGCACTGTGTAATGTGAGCGTATCACAGCTTGCTGCTTCCCATCAGCTGCCTCTCTGACCTGCCTCGCCCCCTGCCTTACCATGAGCACTCAGCAAAGCAGTGAAACAAACAACAGGTTTATCATAGTGGCAGGAAGAAAAGCCACCTGACTGGGGGTTTGATTCCTGCCAGGGAGGCAGGGGTGCCATTTAAGAGTTGGACTTGATACTTGTGGGTCCTTTCCAACTCAGAATATTCTGTGATCCTTTTCCCTGCAGTAGCATGTGAACTTCCAGCCCTTACAATATCTTGCCAGGTTCCTGAAGGATGATGTGGTAGGTGAAAAGAAGTGACCTGAATAACGGAATTTCTACTGCCACAAAATTAAAGATGCAGTGGTGGTGGAAGGGGGCATACTGGGAACAACATTTACCCCTGGAAATGCATGAAAGGTTCAGGAGAAAAGAGTATGAATGGGGAGGCGAGGATGTAAATGAAGACCAGCGTGAGTCTGCCTCTTCTGCATAATCAACTTTCATAACATTTGGGTTTCAGCCATCAGATCATTTTGGTATCAGTGTATTCTGCTGGAATTTAAAAATATGACACAGGCAAGGATGTGATTCAGCTCCCGACTGGTGCTGCCTGTGGCGTTTGATTGTGTATTTGAGTACAGATAAAACTATAAATGTCTGAGTGAGATTTCAATACTTGGAAAAACAAGAGCATAATAATGAGAGCAGCAGGCATAAAAGGCCTGAATTAGCAGAATGCAGAGAGATGTTTTTAGACAAGCTCCACAGCAACAGCAGTTCATTTGATTGCACTTGAGAGAATGAGACCTCAGCCTCTGATATGAGGGCAATTCTGTTTTCCTGGCATATACAGGAATTTGGATGTTTATTATGAAGAAGATGATTTTCCCCTGTCCGCTTTGCTTCTAGCCCTTAAGAAGATGTTGCCATTTTGTGATGAAAGAGAAAAAAAAATTGGGAAAGGAGATATGTGGTAAAGCCTAGTTTGCACATACACATACAGATTGACATGCAGCTGACACGGGTTTATCTCCACACATGTAGACATATACATTACCTGCCTAAGGGTAGGAACAACTTAAGTTTATCAACAAATAATTAGTGATTACTTCCATCCCAAGGGGCTCCTTTATTGTCCCATTTAGATGGCTGTTTGTTTATTCTTTATTTGAAGACAAGGAGTTCAAAATGCATTACTCAGGAAGCGGAATCTGGAAGGGATTCCTATTTTTCAGATTCCATTTTCTGAGGGGCAAGAGATCGTCCTCATCTCAGGGGACATGATAAGGTATTTTTTGCCCAGGGTGTCCCTACTCTTGTCACAGGATCTATATTGAGACTGGTTGGACAGTGCCACATATTGCCAAGACTAGACAGTTCTACAAGGTTGTGCAAGGTGTTATTCACCTATCAGTTTCTCCTTTCCATGCTTGAGGATTGAAACAAAATTTGCCACTTTGCACTCCATGGAGAGGGACAGCCACTAAGCTTCTTTTTAATAACAATCAGAAAGAAATCTAAATCACAAAGGATACAGAAAGTGTCTACACAAAATATTTGCTGGTTTAATTGTATTGTTTTAAGAGGCAAATCAGTTTGCACTCCCTGAGCCTTTCATATCAGTCAAGTCTGCAATACATTACATTACAGATTGTGAATTGGCTGTTCTTCCCTGCAAAGAAAGACTTTGCTTTTAAAAAGATGCAAGGAGCTTTGTTTAGGAACCCCAAGAGGAAGGTAACTCTGGACTAATTTGGGGTCTAGTCTTGGAAGAATGCATCTGACACAGTAGGAAACACTGAAGGGAACGTCCCCTTGCAGGAATGCCAGATGGTTCGTGTGTCCATTCAGCTTGGATGGTGGGGAAAAGCTGCTCAGCATGAGGAATAGGCTGGACTGAGCATTCCCCTCCCTTCCACCCTGCATATGTGAATAACAAAGAGATTTCATCATCTGCAGGAGCCCTACTTGCTCTGCTTACTTGATGAGCAAGATTAGCCAATGTATTGTTATCAGTGAGCACTGATGAACAAGATGGACAGGCAGATGATTGGAAGGGGCACAGAAAATTGACATAAACTGCAAATTTCCCTACCCTGGTGTATGGTTTGTATGTGTATGTACCAGAAAGGAAATGCCTGATTGCATGAGGAATGCACATGACAGAGTTGTAAAACTGCTGGTGCATTCCCAGGGGCAAGTAAGAAGTGCCAGGCATGGCCTCATGAAGCCCAGCCCAGAGAAGAAAAGCAGGACCCAGGAAGCTTCAGTTCTTTCTCTTTCTGCCCACCACCCCTTCCCTGACACCAGCAGCAGCTACCTGCCCTCAGTCGGCACTTTCCTGCCTCCTGACTTTGGCTCCCTCCCCAAAGGACAGCAGCAAACCTTGTTGCTTGTCATGAAAGCCTTGTTTCAGGTGTCTCAAAGCTCTGGGATTCCCTGTGAGCAGAGAATAGCCCTGGGCAAAATTAACTCTTTCTGGCAGACACTTAGGTGTCTTGCTTTGATTTAAAAACTTTAAAGTGTTACCTTTCTCTTCTAATTAAAATGATTACATCTCCTCCTCATATAAAAGAAAATCTTTTGGTTGGGTTAATAAATTTAATTGCATACACTCTTTTTTTTTTTTTAATGCTTGACTTCCTGAAAAACATTGAAGAAGAGCATAAAAGGACCCTGTCATCTCCATATATGCTGCTACCTCTGATACTGGAGATGTGAACCTCTTATTTTTGTCCCTTTTTGAACTCAGCAGCAAAGTGTTTTCTTTCAAGGGACTGTCTCAATGGCGAAATTCTATTAGAAGCTGTATTTCTGAATTAATCATTGAAATTTTACCCATGCACATATAGAAGTTATTATTTGGGTATAGCATCCAAGAAGAATTACAGAAGCAATGCTTACTCTCCTCTTAAAATCCTCTCTTGCTATCTGCCTATGACACCACTTGGATCCCTAGTCTGGCCCAGAATTTTCATCTATTCTTAGCAGGGTTCAGTTCAGCATTGCTGGCTTATAATGCAGGGTGATATGCTCAGTTAATCCATTATGGTAACATTTTATACCTATATCTATTTGACAAAGGACCGTTGATTTTGCCAACACAAAATGCACCTATTTAATGTAAGAGCTAAAGACACTATATTTAGATCAAAGAAGTCTGTTCAATCTTGATCGACGTACACAAAAAGTGTTGAGAACTAGGGGTTCCCTTGGGCCTTCTGCTCAGATTTCTGTTCCCATTTCTTTGCTGAAACTTTTGATCTGGTGACAAGTATGGGAACAAGGCAGTGAGTTTTTGCTTTTCTGATAGAAATACTTCTTTTAAAACAAAATTTTATTAATTTTCTCTCTTTCTCATCTCTCCTCCTTTTTTAAATCTTATCACTACTTTCACAATAGATCCTTTATCTAAGGAGAAAAAAAAAAAACTGACCAAAGTCCCACTAAAAAATAACTGCGATATTCCAGAAGATAAAAACTCAGAAGGAATATTTTAAAAGCTCTAGAGGAGAAGTAAAGGAGGAGAGATCTTTTAATAATTTTAGATCAAATTGCATTAAAGGTTATACAGATACAGGCAAGAGTCTGAGCATGAAAAGTGACATTTCTTTCTGACCAAGGGCAGAAAACACTGTCAAAAAATATGTTAAGCACAAATGTGTGTTTCTGAATTATTTTTAAATAATGGAAATTATTTTAAACATTTTATGCAGATAATTTTGAAATATTTCAGCCTGTTTTGACTTTTTCCTGTGTTTTTTTATATATAGTATATACATTAACTAAACCCTGCAGATGAAAAATTTCCTTCCAATTGAAAAAAGGGATTTGTTTTGTTCTGCTTCAAAATATATCAATATGGGATACTACAACCTTCACAAAATGTTTTTGAAAACCTTTTGATACAAGAAATTTCTCAATAAAGCTCTTTTCTGAAATCTTTTTATACATATATATATATACAGTGAATCCCCGCTGCATTATGACTTCTCCATTACGACCCCGCCCATTTGTGAGGAGAATTTCTCGCGATTTTGCTTCAGCCATCTGCGAGTTTCCCCAGCCGACACATGCTCAGTGCCTCTGCTCTGCCGAGGGGCGATGCTGCGGTGCCTGTGGGGCGGGACTCACCCCATGCTGCAGGGAAGGGGCTCGCAATGGCGGCACCGTGCCCCCGTCCCTGACCCGGGAAACAGCTCCACGAAAGTGAGGCAAGTGAGGTGGGGCAAGTGCTGTGTGCTGGGAGGGGACAGCTGTCGCTGCGCCAGGAGGAGGCTTCTGTTCCCCCATCCTCTGGGACCGTACGGGCAGCACTGCCTCTCCCGGGACTGGTGGATGTTAAGGGGAAGGAAACTCTGATACTGACCTGACCCGCCCCCCCACCACCCCTGCCATAAGCGGCATGGGGTGTCGCAGTGTAGCAAAGTAGTTAAGGTTTTCCAGGCCCCAGGAATGCTGAGGAGAGCCTGCGGACACCCCTTCACCGCCGCGGAGGAATGGTGAGCATGCGTGGTGGCAGCAGCCTGGCATGGCGTGCCGGGGCTGCCGGTGTGGCGTGGCCACGGGGCTGGGACTCCGTGCTGGGGCTGCCAGAACCTGACGCCCGGCCCACTGGGGCTGCCGGTGTGGTGTGGCCACGGGGCTGGGACTCTGCGCCAGGGCGCCCGGGTGCAAGTGCTGGGGTTGGGGGGAAGGAGCAGTGGCGCGGGGTTTGGGCTGTGAGCGCGTGGTTGCAGCAGCTTGGAGGGGCCTGTGGATTCTCGGAGGGAGGGGTCTCCCGAGTCAGAGGGGGCNTTAAGGTTTTCCAGGCCCCAGGAATGCTGAGGAGAGCCTGCGGACACCCCTTCACCGCCGCGGAGGAATGGTGAGCATGCGTGGTGGCAGCAGCCTGGCATGGCGTGCCGGGGCTGCCGGTGTGGCGTGGCCACGGGGCTGGGACTCCGTGCTGGGGCTGCCAGAACCTGACGCCCGGCCCACTGGGGCTGCCGGTGTGGTGTGGCCACGGGGCTGGGACTCTGCGCCAGGGCGCCCGGGTGCAAGTGCTGGGGTTGGGGGGAAGGAGCAGTGGCGCGGGGTTTGGGCTGTGAGCGCGTGGTTGCAGCAGCTTGGAGGGGCCTGTGGATTCTCGGAGGGAGGGGTCTCCCGAGTCAGAGGGGGCTCAGAAACGGTTCCCTTTGCTCGCCTGTGCTGAGAGAGACTGTGAGAAGGAGCGGAAAATTGTCCGCAGCCCTCTGAAGTGCCAGGGGGTGGAGCAATGGGCATGGCCTGCATGCATATTAATGACCTGTGCTTCTTGGCATGTTTGGCTTTTTGTGAGGCCCGTGGCATGACCCATTCCTTGCAAATGGCGGGGTATAACTGTATATGCACACAGAGTCTTAACAAATCAACAAAACTTTGGTGCATAAATTCTCCTTTGGGTCATTATGCATTCAATTTGTAATTGTTTTTCAGTAGTCAGCACATGTTGTTTTTGCATAAATGTGATCCTCCTGAGGGAGCTGCTCCTCTTGTTGATGCTGGGAGATTTAAGTGAACAAACTCCTGAGAAGAGATGTTCTGGACCTACATGTTATTTTGTGCCTGCTGCTGGAGGCAAACCTGAGCCTGCTTTGGTACCTGGGAAAACCCTTAGGCTAGAAGGGAGATACTAAGGAAGTTATTCCTAGCTAGGCTTCTCGTTCTGTAGGGGAGACGTGGTAACTGCATTAGGTGGTGAGATCACTGCAGTACAAAGAACTCCATCCTTCATTCCTAGTCCCCAAAACAATCCTTAGAGGAAGAAAGAATTAATAAGGAGAAAAAAAATGTGCTGTGAGATAGGCATCCTACTCAGACACCCACCAGCATCTACTAATGCCAGTAACACCTCTGCACAGGCTGAAGAAACTGGAGGACATGTTCTGGAATCTCTGGATTCAACTCCATACTCAGTACAGGAAAACTCAACAAGATCTCATTTTTCACTATGGAGAAAGATCATCAGCTGACCTGGAACAATTAATTTGTATTCGTCACCATCGCTGTTGGCATGGAAATGGAAGGTCTAACCTTGTATTAAGCTGTCAACATCCTGAAATGGCTGCTCTGTCTTTCCTATGACTCAGTTTCTGCAAGACAAGAACTCCATGTTCTCCAGCAGAAACACATTAGAGTGTTGTCATGCCAGCAGAAACCAGCCCCTAACCTCTTTTGCACAAAAGTCCTTCCTCCTA
This sequence comes from Pitta sordida, assembly GCA_013390025.1. Lineage (NCBI taxonomy): Eukaryota > Metazoa > Chordata > Aves > Passeriformes > Pittidae > Pitta > Pitta sordida. Next base: position 17,088 of record WEKX01013065.1, read on the forward strand.
CAACTACAGCACTCCCTGGCCAGATGTGCTGTGTTTCAATGGGGCAGGGATTGCATGTACATGGGGCCTATCAAAGAGCTTTATCTCTCCTCCCATAGACTTATCAGCCTTTCCTTTCTGCTCATTTCTGCTCCTCTTGTTGCCTATCTGCTCCTGGCTTAACTTTCCTTTCTCCTATGCAAACATCAACCTTGCTTTTGGCTTCTGTGGACACTATATCCACCCTTTTAAGTTGTGTTCAGGTTGTCTGAAGGGTGGAATATGTGGTATACTGCATTCTTATGATGTGTGTTTCACCAAGACTGAGGTGTGGGTGTACAAAAGACATTTAGGCAGCAGAACTACCTTCCCAGGGGTGGCAGCTGGAAGGAGCCCACGAGCAGCCAGAACAAGCTAGAAAGGCTTTCCCCATCCTTCCACTGCACAGAGAGCAGGGCAGAAAGTTGGTGATAAATCAGAGGAGTTCTCCAGAAAAGCTGCTGTTGGGCAGTGAGTCATTTCCCCGAGCACAAATAGCAGGGTTTTCCCAACCCAGCTGGTCTGCTGGCATCATAGAAAGATTAGTGACTCCTCAACTGCGATGCATTAAGAAAGAGCCTGCAGGTCGTGCAGCACAGGGCTTCTTGGTTTCAGTTCTATGGTGGGAAGAACATCCTGCTCATGTGCCTCCATCGTGTCTGAATCAGTTCCTATTCCTGCCCCAGGAAGAAAGCAAACTGGCTTAAGGTATGGCTCTCCAAGGATTTTCTGTCTTTGGTGCTCTCTTTTCGTCTAGCATCTCACTAATGCCTGCTGTAACTACCTTACGATACAGTTTTCTTGCTGCAGGCTTGCTCCCTGAATCTCTTATTGTCATACTAAGGGAAAGGAGCAGGATGAAGCAAAGCTGCAGCAATTCTTACTTTGGCATTATGAGACCATTTTATTTTTGATTCATGGGGCCCACAGTCAGAATATTTTCTCCTTTGATGATAGGTGGTGGAAGAAAGATGCCATCCCAAAGGTCTCTTCTCCCTTTAACAAACTGCTCCCGAGGGTAGGGTTCTTCCTCGCTGGAAACCCATTAGCACACAAACATAAGTCCTCATTGTCCAACAGGGAGAGCAGAGATTGCTAATAAGGATCCCTTTTAGTGGTTCTACGGAGTCATCAACAACCTGTTCAAGGTTTTTAATATCAGATTATTCCAGAGTGTACAAACAAAAGCATGAAGTTTGCTTTTCTCTTTCCTTCTCCTTTATTCTGTTGCATACATATAGCAAGTATCTTGTTCCCCACAATTTAATTGGCATTGCTGAGTATCGCCAAAAGGAATGAAGAACCAAAATCAAAAGCTCCCCTCTCCAGCATGTTGGTTTATCTAGTGGCAGGTGGGTCAAGATTGAACAGCAGCTGCTGCAGGTGCCAGGTCCCTGTAAGCAGGAGGGCTGTGTGTCTGTGCGTCCCTGTCTGCATATCCTGCACCAGGTGGAACCACTGCAGGGGGGCAGGAATGCACAAACACATTTACTGTGAGAGCTGTACTCTGTAAAGAGGGATAAAAGCCTCAGCAGGGCTCCATGGCTGAGCTAGTCCTGACAAATGCAAACCTCAGGAGTCAGAGCAGGCTCCCTTTGATTGAAGGGATTTTGTTTCTTGCTCTCCAGTCCCTACCTTTTAACATATGGGGAGTAGGACGTGCTACCCTTGGCATCTGGCAGGATGGCAGCTACGACAGAGAAAATCTCTGTCACATGTAAGTCCCTTTAGTTGGGCCATCTCATGTCCTAGACGACTCCATCACATACAGAGAGGGAGAGAAATGCTGTAAGCCTGCTTTTGTTTTCCTGCAAAACTCAGCTGAAGATTCTTATGCCTGTTAAAACACAGGATGTCACTTTTCATGGTAGGGATCAGCATGCCACACTACTACATGATGAGTTACCATCCATCAGCTGAGCTCTTGACAGTACACAGTGCTCTCTGCCTTCCCCATCTTCCAAGAATCACTACGAGCTGAACTCCTGGGCTTCACCCCAGCCTTGGGCAGGCTAGGACCACCTGAGCTTTCTGACAGCTTATGGGACACACACCTCAAATCTGTTTCTGCCAGGGTTTTCCCAAGATTTCAGCCAGCTGGGAACAGAGGGAAGGGACAGGCAATGCCAGACTGTTGTTAAAACCTGCCTTCTGAGTGAGAGCTGAATAGCGAAGGAAGAACTGGTCTGCCTCTGGAGACAAAGTTCTCAGCTCTTGCTCAGAGTAATTATTACCTCTTGTTGAGGTCAACAGACCCATCTGATTCATGCAGCAGCACAAAAGACTACGCAAGAGGATGTGCCACATAAAGAAGTGGCAGCAAGTGAACAGGGTAAGACTCTGGAGGCAAAGATGTAAACTGTGTGGATGCTTTGGTATAAACTTCAACAGTGCAACAATGGAGATACAAAAGGATGGATGCACTAGTTAGGCCCAAAACCTATCCTGGTCTGATATATCTGTTGCATTTGTCCATCGAAAGATTTCACCAGGAAGTCATTAATGTGGAGAAAGATTTCATAATTTCACAAACAACTGTTTTCATTATTTGCTCAGTGTTTAATGACTTCACAACAGCCTGCCTTGTGTGACCAGCGCTCTCCCACTGTCAGGTGGACGAGGACAGGCTCATGCATTTTTCTTACAATTTCCAAGGTGTTTACTTTGATTTGTAGTGCTCCTAGTACAATAGGGATCTTTTTCCTGGACAAGTGCTGGTGGCAGTAAAAGAGATACAGATATTATCAAGAGCATCCTAGTGACACCAAGTTTATTGCTCATACTTCTCTCCTCCACTAGAAAACAACAAAGGGCCAAGCCCTAGCACTTTTTGGAACAGGATAAAAATGTTATTATGGGATTTTTTCCCCCCCTTTCAATTCAGTGAGGAGGTTCTCACAGTAGCAAGAATGCCAGACCTAAAAACACTCTTAAGTAGCAGGTAAAATACACTGCACTTCTGCTTACAATTCTATCTCCCACTACAGAAAAGCTGTCTTGCTGATAGAGGAAATATTTATTTCTTGTATAAATACAGGTAGAGTTATTCCTGCTCAGTCAGAGTTACCTTGTGGTTCCTTATGCCAACAGCAATACCATACACAAAACTTGCAGAAATGGGAAATTACTCTCACAGAGCACAGTTCCACCGGTCCTGAATGGAGTGGGTGCTTTATGACCCTGGCCCTGACTCCCTTGGAAAATGTCTCTGTGACATTTCAAACCTCCATCTGAGACAGATATAAGATGTGCTCTATGGTGTCTGACAGAAAGAGAGACTTCAAATGTCCAGAGACACCTGGGATGGTAAGGAAGGAGTGGAGTTCCAGGAAAGAGGAGATTTTAAAGACAGAAGGCCTCCTGACACCTCTGAAAGGTGGTGTGGAATAGTCATAACTCTGTGATTTTTGCAGTCTTGGGCAGCAGGATAGATTTCTAGTGGTGTGCAGGCTGGTACATATGTTGGAGTCTGGAATAGCCTGGATATGGCCCCTTCCTCTCCTCCGTGCTGTCTCACCTCTTGGGCAAGACTGTAGATAGAAATTTCCCTTCTGCAGCTCATTGTTAGCTAACACTGTTAGCACTGGGCGTGGGAAAGGGGATGCTGTGGAGACTGGAAACAGCAACCTGCAGAAAAAAATACTTGTACTGATGTCTCTCTAATGCCTAAGACAAAAGGAGGTCCTAAGTCCCACAGTGACATATCAGTGAGATCAGATTTACTATGAGCAGAAGCTGTGTTACCAGTCTGGAATGAGTCCTTGTCATTATTTAACCCCAGCTGACAACTAAGTACCAGGCAACCAGTCTCTCACTCCTCTCTGTCAATCCCAATGGGGTGGGGAGGAGAACTGGAAAAAGATTAAACCTGTGGCTTGAGATAAGAACAGTTTAGTAACTGAAATAAAGTAAAATTGTATAATAATAATAATGAGAAGATGAGAGAGAAAGAGAAGAATAAAACCCCAGAGAAATAAATGATGCACAGAATTTCTCCACTGACTAATGCCCAGGTCATTCCCTAGCACCAATTCACCCTTCCTGGCCAACTCTCATCAGTTTATACACTGGGCATGATGTGCTATGCTATGGAATACCATGTGGAAAATTTGGGTCAGCTGTCCCAGCTGTGCTCCCTTCTGGCTTATGCTGGCAGAGCAGGAGACACTGTAAAGTCCTTGATTTAGGACTAGGGTAAGCACAGCTTAGCAACAACTAAAACATCAGTGTTATTCTCATCCTGATTCAACACACCACACTGTACCAGCTACTAAGAAGAAAATGAACTCTATCCCAGATGAAATCCAAACAATTCCCTTTCAGATGAGCTCTTCACTAGGGAGGAGTGGCTTTATTATTTGCAGCATGTGGCTTGAAGCAAAGCACCAGGTCATGACAGCAACCTCCAGGGTTTCTCTGTCATCACTGCTGTTGGAGCAATTAGGCTGAGTCACATTAGTGCTCCTCAAAAATCATCTTGCTTTCTCTGTAACTTCATATGAGAAAGAACTAAGGTTCTGGCCCTTGTCCACAGTAAGGAAAGTAATGAAAGGTATGTCTACAGCACTTTGAGGCTACCTCGCTCTTCTTTCAGATTCCCAGTCCTTTTGAAGAGCCTTAAATTATGTGCAAGGGCACCTCTTCCCAGATAGTTCTTTGCTTTGTGTCTCCCAGTTTGGTCCCTAAAGGTTTTAATTTTGCAGAAATGCCACTGGGAGGGTAAAGAAAGAGTTGTGGTTATTTGATTTCTATCCATCATTGTGTAGACTCCCTGTCTTTCATGCAGCAGCATCTGAAACCCTTACTGACACTGTGATCCTGCACACAAGTTGCATGGAGGAGTGTGAATTTACATTGTCAGTGTTTTATATCCTTTGAGGGATGGTTGCTCTTGGATACTTGCCAAGATTGGGGTTTGTGAGGTCTACTGGCTGGATCCTAGTGGGGTCCTGAGCTCAGATCCTCTCCTGCTGTGTCCTGTTCAGTTCAGGTTTTTCTGGGTTTGATCTAAAGCCAGGTGAAATGGATGAGACACTTCCCAGTGGCTTGAGGAACTCTGAACAATATTCTTGAAGAAGCCCTTTAGATCTGAATTCCTTTGTAGGTCTGTGCTCATTTTGCAGCCATCTCTCTGCATTTCTCCCAGCTTTGGTCTGAAAAATCAGTGTTTAATCAGGCTGGGGTAGCAGAGAGGAGCTGTCTGACTGTACATAGGAAATTATAATCCTCTTGAAGCTGTTCATTTGTGACTTCTTAGAGTCTCAGGATTATACGTTCAATTATATGTCCTAAATCTAGGATTACATATATGTTGATGAGAATGCCTTTGGTCTTCAGCTCTAATGCTATCTTCCTTGTTCAGCTCAACTGTTCCTCTCTAACACTGGATTTCCTACTACAGCACCTTTAAAGGCAGACTGACTAATTCAATTACAGAGAAGAGAGCCAATTTTCTCGTCTCTACTAAAGAAGTGATTTCCTTTCAGAGTAGCATGGGCAATGTGAAACTTATCCATAACTAAGCCTTGCTGGAAAGGTTATTCCAATAGGATATTGACCACTTCATGTCATAGGGATATTCACCTAGGGATAGTATTTTTCATTCCTAACTTTATTCTTTGCTTCCATTAACATTTTATTGTGATTTACTGGTTTGTTTGCATTTTGCAAAAGAAATTCTGAACTTTTCAATGCCTGAGATCTTGGGGGGAATATGGGGAGCTGGGGAGGAGGCACCTGACATTTCCATAAACATCTCCAACTACTGCATCCCAAAGAGTACTTTTTTCTGTCATGTACAGGCAGATGAGGTGGGACATAAACATGGTATTGACTAAAGCACAGTGGAGCAATACCTACAGCAAAGCATAAAAGTTGAAATAAATCTCGTGAGACTATGTGTCAAGAGGCCCTGTTTACACTTTGAAAACAAATATACATATATATTTAAAAAGAAATGGAATAATACAGAACATTGAACATGGGCATTGTTGAAGTTCTTGAAATCTAAACAAACAAGGATATGAAGATGCCTGTAAACCCAAAAGATGTAGGTGACATAGTGATAGTTATGGCCTAGGGTCTCCACCCATGGCACCTCTGTTCCTCTTGCAAGTCAGGCTTTTCATCAGCTTCTGGGAGCAGGGCTCTATGACAGCTACAAAGTCAGTCTCAAACATAGCCTATCCATGTGGAGACAACCCGACATCAGCACATGCCTGCAAGCCAAAACCATGTGAAGGTCCTCCAAGGAAATTCAGCGATGTATAGGCTAGAAATCAAGGCTGATATCCTGGTGTGGGAAAGCAAGGGTATTTTTTTAAAATCAGAATTTCTACTTCTGAAATCAGATGGTTAATATGGTGGACTTAACATGAGCCAGCACTGTGCCCAGGTGGCCAGGAAAGCCAATGGTATCCTGGCCTGCATCAGGAATTGTGTTGCNATAGTAGGATGGTGTGTAGGTGGCAGGATGACAACAGGTTAGGTAACAGGTGATAGGTAGTAGGTTGGACTCGATGATCTCTATGGTCTTTTCCAACCTTATTAATTCTGTGATTCTGTGGATGGGTGGTAATTATTGTATTGGATCATGGGCTTGAACCCAAAGATGTTTAAAACCTGCTGCCTTACAGGCACGTGATGCTTTGTCTGCTGTATGGGGATACCTGTCCATCTCTAAAGGAGGATGACTGCCTATTCACAACACTATGGAAACACATGGCAATCCCTGAATGGAACTTGGTGTACTTGCTACCATGTGCCAAAGCTAGCTACTTTGGAAGTAAAAGAGTGTAAATGAGAGGCTGGAAATACTGTTTGCAGACATCCCATGAACTTGTTAGTTTTCTCATACTCCAGTCTTCCGGAACAAACCTTCAGTCTCCAGGAAGAAAACAGGACAATAACCAGAGTTGGAAGGGACCTAGAAGTATTATCGAGTCCAGCTTCTGACCCTGAACAGGACAACCCTAAGAATCACAACAAGGAGAGCCACCAAGGAACAGAAGCCAAGGTTTTCCCCTGAGAACTAAGTCTGCATTTATACCAATCAATCATGAGCTCAATGATACTTCCCCTTCACATGCAGATGGTTAGGATACTGATATTTTCATTCTATGTGTAGCTGCTTCTCTTGAAGTTCAAGAGTGTCAAATGCAGAGAGGACAAAGGTGGCTAACTGCTTATGCCAGCCAAGACTGAAGTGAAGATGTAGTGGGTTGAGTCTGGCTGGATACCCAGGACTCACTAAAGCCATTCTCTCACTCCCCTCTGCAACAGGACAGAGGAGAGAAAATATATAACAAAGGGTTCATGGGTTGAGATAAGCACAAGGAGAGATCCCTTACCGATCACCATCACAGTCAAAACAGTCTCCAAGTGGGGATATTACTTAAATTTATTAATAACAGAATCAGAGCAGGAGAATGAGAGGTAAAATAAATCTTAAGGAAACCTTCCTCCCACTTTTCTCTCCTTCCAAGTTCTATCTCCTCCTCCCCAGTGGTGCAGGAGACAGGAATGGGGGTTATGGTCAGTTGTTGCTTCTGCCATTGTTTAAAGAGAGGAATTCTCAGCCTGCATCCCATGGGATCCCTGCCATGGGAGACAGTCCCTCATGAACATGTCCAGTGTGAGTCCAACCCATGGGCAACAGTTCTTCACAAAACTGCCGCAACACAACGGAGGCAGTCCTTTGGGCACAGGTTGCTCCAGTGTGGGTCCCCTACAGGTTACAAGTCCTACCAGGAAATCCTACTCCAGTAGAGGCTTCTATCCCTGTGGATGAGCAGGTCTATGCTGGGATCCTGCTCCAACATGGACCTGTTATGGTTTAGGGGGTTTTCTGCTGCTCTGGTAGCGAGGGGGTTAACAGCTCAGTTCTTGCCTGAGCTCTCTGTGCTGCCATGGCCTTCAAGGTTATAGAGATAGAGGCGTCCCTGTGAATAACATACTTGGGAGAGAAGAAAAAAAAGTTCAGTAGTAAGATGTAGCGTGCCAGCTCAGAACCTGCGTCGGGAGGCTGAGAGATTTGAAGGCCTCCAGGCCCACGAGAGAAGGGGTAGAGATGTTCTTCCAGGCATCCCGCTGCTGTTTGTGGATTGGACCGACTATGGTGAAAACCTATGGACTAGAGAGAGAGAGAACCAGTACTGCAGAATCCATCTAAGCGACGACTGAAGATGGAGAGGTAACGCTGGACGAACTGCTGATGGTTTTGAAGCCCAGAAACAGAAGCCTGGGGTTAGCTGAGAGCTCGGCAGNTAGGGTCACAGCTGCTCCACCATGACCTTCACCACAGGCTGTAGAGGAGCCTCAGCTCCAGCACTTGGAGCACCTCCTCCCTCCACTTCACAGAATCACAGAATATTCTGAGTTGGAAGGGACCCACAAGGATCATTGAGTCCAACTCTTAACACTGTCTCCCTGGCGGGAATCGAACCCGGGTCTCCCACACGCCAGGTGGGGACACTTACCACTGTACTAAAGTGGATTTTATTCTCCATTGACCTTGTTGTCTGTGTTGTTGTTCACATGGTCTCACTCTGCTTTTCTCTGGCTGCAATTTCCCTAACCCAGGGATCCTCCCCTTGCCTTGCTCCTGATCAATTGATGCATCTGAGGACAAAACACTTTGACTCAGGTTTGGAGCCAAGTAAGTCTTGGTTTTAGGGGAAGAAATTACAGCATTCCTGCCACTGTCAACTGATCTCTGTATGGAGCAGAGATCATTGGTAAGTTTTTCAAATGGGCCTGGATTATTCACATGGAGTCACAGCTCTTCTCAGTGTTGTTAAGCTTCTTTTGAAACTTTTTGAAACAGTTTTTCACACCCACCCACAAAGAGAATGACATGCTCCAAGGGCTGTGTGAGGAACTCAGCAACACATTTCTATTGGGAAGACACACTAGCAGCAGCAGCAACCAAATCCAACACACCTCTCACTGCCTACACCAGCTCTTTCCCCCATCTTCCCTTAGACAGCTGCAAGAACAGTTTCATGCCTTGTCACAGGTCCTGCATCAGAGAACATGATCTATCCTTTGCATCTGTCATTTTAAGAGTGCAGCTCACAGAGGGAGGGCAAAGTAGAATCTCAGGTCACACAGCAGAGCCAAGAACATCCTTGGGTCCCCAAGTCCCAGCCTGGAGCTAGAGTGGCTTGCTTCACATCTGTTAGGTATATGTTAGGTATCTGTTAGGTATATGTTAGGTATCTGTTAGGAGCATAAATGGGCGGAAATGCAGCTCCTTAGGGCAATGACACTTGGTGATGAAACACAACTGCTGCTGGAAGAGCACCAGCCTAAACTGCACTGGAGTTTGTCCATGTTCTTATTGCACAATATCTACCTCTGCTTGCTGCAGAGACATGTGGAGAGACTGCTTTTTGAGATCCAAAAAAGCTGAAAGATCACTGCTTACTCCATCAGCTGTACTGCTGCTCCTCAGCAAGTCCAAACCTGGAGAAATGAAGAGCTTGCATAACAAGAAACACAGATACAAGAGGTGATGCAAGTCTTCAGGAGTGGAAAACAACTGACACTCTGGGGTGTAAAGGGCATGAAGAATGATACTAGGTTACTTCACCCCAAGAGTCTTCAGTCTTCAAGGAAGGTTGCCATGGAACAGGAATGATTTAGAGGTCCCAGATCCCTTTGTTTGTTTCGTTCCTTCGTTAATTTCTTTCTGCAGTGAAGATCTCAGCAGAACCATCAGCCTGGCTAATACAGTCACTGACAGATCTTAAATATTAAAAAACTTATCTGCCTTCTGTAATTTAGAGCAACGTTCCAGATAGGGGTGCTGCGAAAGCAGCTGTTTGCTTGCATGATCTGGTTGAAGAAGATGTGCACATCAAAAGGAGGATGCACAGGATACAGAATTTGCACTGGGTGACTAAAATAGCTGTGACTGCTAGTGGAGTATGGACTAAAAGTGCTCCTGTTGTATGTGGATAAGTTGCAATAGCTGTTAGCTGGCATACATGTAGAGCCCCAACAGCACAGAAGTGCAGACTCCCGGGGGAATTTGTCACAGTCCTTTCTTCACCAGCGAGCTTGCAAGGCAGAAGCTGAGATCTACAGAAACAAACAGCAGGGCTTGGCTGGGAATTTCCTCTCAATGTGTTTTACGTTTGTGGGCTTGCATATGGCATTTGACAGAACATGACTGCTCTCTCTGAAGATTTGCTTGGGGATGTGTTAAACAGTCTTGAGAAAAGGAACCTTGGTTCCAACACTCTGCTGCAGTGCTGCTCCAAGGAAGCTGCATTTAGCCTGTCAGTGTCTCCCTCTCATGTGAGGACCAGTCTTCTCTTTGGGACTGCCTCTCCATCATTATGCACCACAGCCAGGAAACTGCAGGATACTCCTGCAGGGAGTCCTACTAACACTAAATAATACAAATATAAAGCAGGATAGCAATTCTGTATGGAAACCTGTAGTCTTTAAACTGCAAACTTCGATTTTCTTTTGTTTTGCTTTGGCTAGTGCATTCTCATTGAAACATTTTCTCTTGGGTTTAAGTTCTTTTTTTGCCAGGAGCCAGGAATAAAAAGAAAAGGGAACACAGCTTTTAGACTAGATGCTGAACCCTTTTTCGTGGACATAGATATATCAACATAGTTTGCTGGAAGAATTGAAAACTATTCTCAGTCATTCATTATGGGCTTACTGAATATTAAGAAACTCATGAAAAACAGTTTTCCTCCAGCTGGAGGAAACTAGCTATTATTTTCAGAGTATAGGGGGTTAATACAATAAAGAATCAAATAACTAAATGTTAGTCCAAAAACTCTGCAATCCTAAAAAAGCAGTATGGTCTCCACCTAGGAAAGCTATCAATATAGTACACTATATACAGTTGGCATATGACATGAGACCAAGCAAATCCAAGCAAATTACCAACATGACAGAGTTCTCTTATCAGTTTGGTGCGATTACCTGTCAAAGGACACAAAACTTGCATGAAGTAAGATATAGAGTATCATGCAAAGACAGAGACACTCCACCTGAAAGCAATCACACAAAGCTTCATGAATACAAAGAATAATACAGACGGGACCAGCCAGGAGTCGTGATCTGTCCCATTACACATAAAGAGAGTCTAGATCTTAAGTAGAAAACTAAACCCTAGAGGCCTGAATGCGCCCACTGATGGTAAATGGAGACCTGCCACCTCATAAAGCAGGTTCTCCAGGGCTTCAAAAGGATTTTTAGTCATCAGATCCACCTCTTCCTCATTTCTTCATGAAAAGCATCAAAAGTTCAGAGCTGGAATTTCATCCTAAGGTAAATTTTTGAAACCTGAAAAGACCTCTTAGGATGGATTTTTTAAAAAAATCTTTTTTTCCTCCCATTGATGGAGAAATTACTGGTGGGAGTAAACAGGCACCACGTCTGCGGACTCCACTCTGGTCTTTGAAAAAATGAGCTACTTTTCAGGCCCATTCACTTGCCTCTGTGATTTGAAAGAGTGTTGGCAATACGTTTTTTAATAAAGTTGGTTAGAAGACGTAGATAGGACAGCAAGAAGTCACCAACCCCAAGATCTGCAAATAGGCCCATTCAGAAAAGGCTGCAAATGCATCACATTATCAAGTAGCCAGTAAACTAATTTAAGAAGGAGAAGGATTGCTGCTGTGTGAACTTAAACATTACTATATCTTTTTTTTCCCCCACTGAGATTACTTACAGAGCAATAAATCAGTTCCGGTGTACAGTAAACTGGCATAAGAGAGTAGCAAAACAATTGAAAGCTTATAGAACTCTTAAGCTTTGCTTGTAAAAGCTGCAGAGCCAGTTCTGACTAAACAACTGTTCAACTAAACATTTCACCCATCTCTGACCAAGTAAAGTGGTATTGCATTTCCCCTCTTTACCTCTAGAAAGCTATTTCTGAAGTCAAACCCATCTCACTGCAACCTAGGACTGAGGGGACTTTAGCCAACCTGAAGTGGATATGGAGAAGAGAATGTATCAGTATTTTCTGCCTGTCACATAATTGGAAAGGATTCCTGAATTTCTCTCATTTCAACTCCTCTCCAGACTTTTCCTCTGCTCTGCTTTATAGCATCATGAGCCTTGGCTGGTATTCAGATACTGGTAACACTGCCACACACAGCAGGCAACAGCAAGAAGGAAGGGCTGGCACAGGCAGAGATAATAATATGTATTATGCTGAGTTTTATATCTGGACCAGAAGGCTCTTTATTACATGATTTTCTTCTTTACAGCTCCCAATAGAGCAGCAAATGCATACACTAGCCTGTAAACCTCTATGGTGAGAGCAATGTAAACCACAAATATAGCACCTTGTAATGTTCCCTCATGGTGATCCAGCATCATCAGCATTGTGGAGGGGGGGACCCCATTATTGCTTTTGGTGGCATGTCTCTGCTAAGGGAGTTAACAGAAAGGACTTCTCCCTTCCTTGGGTTGCACCCCTCCAGCCCAAGTAGCCTCAACAAGCACTTCTAGATAAGGAAGCAGCAGCTCATTTTGTCGCAGACATACTGGCATGAAAGCTGACCCACAAGACTGTGTAAACAAGGCCCTGCAAAGTCACCCCCCTAAAGTTCCCCTGTTGTCTCTGCTGCAGGTGGAGGCTGAGCTGAGACAAGCATTACCCTTGCCTTGAGGGAGAATGAAGCCATGATAAAATTATTCAACAGGACGTGCTTTTCTTCCTAGCTGTGGTTTTGCTCCAGAAATGGGTTCCCTGCTCCTAATGTAAACAAAAATGCCCAGTGCTGCTGTGTCAACACCACCATGGAGTAGCAGCTCATAGAGTTTGTCATTAAACCACTGGCTTTCCCCTTAAGGTGGTAACACATGATAATCCAGTCTTGATTTTTGAGAGGACCCTGAACTCTGGTTTCTTGACCATTTTCCCAACTGGGACTGAAAGGAGATGTGGAGGTAAATGAGAGGTATGTATACCATTGAATAGAAATGTTTGTAATCCAGGATGCAGGTGGCATTTGTCGATGTTATGGCTGTTTGTGCCTCTTGCAGCACCTGCAGGGAAACAGCTCACATGTTTCCTCATATTCAGGGAAGTAGATTCACTGGCTGTGAAACATGCTGTTTGAAGATGTTTCACTGGAGTAAAACTGTCTTGTGAACTAATGAAGAGCCCTAGATACTGAAATGAAATGATCAGTGGCACATAATTTTATGTTAAGAGGCATTTGCCTCCTGAGGGACATATTAATGGAGTACAACTGGGTGTTGATTTGGTTATCCTTTGCTTCTAGGTACAGAGATATCATTTTCCACAGCAAGTAGACAGGCTGCATTTTAATGACCCTTCTCTGCAGGGGCTAAGAGGCAGCAAGCTCTTGCAGAGATTTTCTGCCATAGATAGCTAATCAAGGAAGTCAGGGCACACCAGTGGAGAGTGAGCAATAGAGAGGGGCAGCTTTCCCTGTCACTTCTGCTACAGAGGGAAGGTTTAGGCCCTGTCTACATAGTGCTGAGGCCACAGTGAAAGTGTTTCTGGGAGATGAGGGTGAACTCACCAAGAGTTCTGGAGGCAGTGTAGGTGCACATCATTGGAGATAGATTAGGTCTTCACATATTGCCCTGTGGATAACAACTTCCCGTGGGTTCTCATGACGTTAGAGAACACATGTGGCCATAAAACTAGAGTTGAAATGGTAACTGTCCATGTGAAGTGCTGGCATTTATTGCCAGCTCTGGCAAAAATGCTCTCTGGACAGCAGCCAGAGGACCTAGCCTTTGCAGTCAGTAGCAACAGCAGCGATGTCAGAACAGCAGTAATGAATGTTTAACGAGGAGTGGCTGGGAGTATGACTGGCCTGTGTGTAACTGCAGCTCCTGAGAGGCACTGCTGCAATGCACTTGCTGAATAAATGTACCCCTTGTCTGTACTGCACTCAGGAGTTGGTATACCACAACTCCACAGCTCTGAAGGATGGTTTCTGCCCTACAGAAAGTCACTGACGTGCATCCCTCAGCCTTGTCTCAGGGACATCAGGGTCCAGTATGACTGGTTCTGTAAAAAGGTGTGATAGCACATCCTTTCTTCTCCATCAGATTTTGTTCTAAGGCCTGCCTCTCATACTCTGGATTTCCAGATTGCCTTTCTTTCTAGCAGCTGTATTTTTGACTGTTCAACCTGACATTTTCAATCACAGATGTTGCCCCTTAGGGATCCTCTAGGGCTTTATTGTTCCCAGTGAATTCAACCAATGCTTCATGAGAGTCATTAGCTCTGAAAAGTAATCCAGTAAAAGTCATCAAAAGCAACACATGACAAAATACTTGCAGGAAGTGATGTAAGCCCTACTTGATGTCACATGGCATTGGATTCATTCACATTGACTTCATGGCCTCTGCATTCAGATATGTAGAAATTAATAAATAATTTCCTAGTACTCCCCATTCTTCGAGAGATGTCTTTCTCTAATGTGGTTTTCTTGTTTACCATTCTGAGTAAGAACAAGGTTGTGTCAGACAGATGGGCAAAATGAAGTTAAAGGTCTTTGCCGTGCCTGTGTTGTTATGAGTCAGTCAGAAAAAGTGGACATGAAGCATTTGAATGGAGCTAAAAAGACACAACATTATGGGTCTGTTTCCTGTCTTTGAAATTAGTAATAAACTAAATTATGCTCAGCCACTTATCATTAACAAAAAATCCTCAGCTAGCTTTCTCCAAAATACGTTTCCCCTCTCTCTTAAATCAATTCACTAGAGAAAAGCAAGAGGCTTTCTCTTGTATACACAAAACAGAATAATTTGATCTTTGAGCAACTAATAGAATTTCAGGCATCACAAATGCAGCAGCAATGCCTCAGCCATACATACATCCACACACCAACTAAAATACTTAACTGCAGCCATTAGCAACTTTTCTTGTTCTGGTTGCTGAGCTGAAAGTTCTATTCTGCTGCATTGGCTAAAATGCCCTGGTGAGATTCTCTTGGCATGGCTGTTTCTGCCTTTCAGAGTACTGCTCTCTCTAGCTTATTTCATTTTAAGGTGACAAGTCAAGATTTTCTTCACTGGACTTTATGGCGCAGCAAAACTCACAGTGACAAAGTTTCATATGAAGTTGTATTCACCAAAAGGGCCTGATCTGGTGGTTGAAGGACTTTGCATCATTTCTGAGTGTTGGACAGACAGGGTCTTGCTGTTCCCACCATCCCCCCAACTCCTCCTGGCACATGTCTCCTTTCGCCACTGTCTTGGAACACAGGAGGCTTTCCTCCCAGCACAGCCTGTTCCCTCCTGATACCTCCTAACTGCAGTTCTGTTCCAAGTCTTTGATGCAGAAAAGGAGGACTACAACCCACCATGAGTGATGGCAGGAGGACCATTATCCATCTTCTGTTTCTCCTATACTGGTTGAAGCACTGCCTCATTATAGGAAGGGATTTGGGACAAAGACACAGTAT
This sequence comes from Pitta sordida, assembly GCA_013390025.1. Lineage (NCBI taxonomy): Eukaryota > Metazoa > Chordata > Aves > Passeriformes > Pittidae > Pitta > Pitta sordida. The sequence goes on from WEKX01013065.1 coordinate 32,531, forward strand.
CAGACAGTAGGAACTGGCTATGAGCTGGAGTTTCATGTGTAAATGTTTGCTGTAACAATACAGGAATACTGGAGAATAATTCACCTCTTCTTCATAGACTACCCCTTCAGTGCTGACACCTTGAGCACAGGATATGTTAGTTGACTTGCCCCTTTTATAGTGATTAAAATGCTGGCAATGAAGAAAGGACTTCCCAGTTCATGTCAAGGTTGCTGCTTTGATTTTTCTTCTCTGCTTGTCTCCTAAAACAGACACCATGATTCAACTATGCATGGGGTGCAAAGAATAAATAAAAAGCTACTATATAAAACACAGTGTTTGCTTCTGAAGCTGCAGGGCTGCAACCAACCCCAGAGATGTCATCCCTAAACATCACATTATCTTTTCCCCACACAAAGCCAGACTTTCCTTTTACTCCTTGAAGTCTCTCTTTGCCCTTGCTGCTTTGCACCACTCACACCAATACCCTTCACCCCCTTCCAGTGCTGTCCCTCATCCATGAGTTGCTGCACAGAATGACTCCATCTGCTGCAGGTTTTTTACCACAATGAGACCCTCTTTTCAGGTGTTCACAAGGACAGGCTGAAGGTGAAAAGAAGACACCAGACACCAAACTCTGCAAAGTATCATCCTAATCCACCTCTGTGACCAAGTAAGAGGATATGCCAAAATGGCAAGATAATAAGCTGGTGTCCTGTTTAAAGGAGTAGATGTCCATTTGCCCCTGCTGCTGAATAACTCTTCTGAACTATCCATGGCTGAGTAGGTTTCAAGCCTCATGTCTCCATCTTGTAGAAGTCCAGACATTACCACTCATCTTACCTACAACTGCTACACATGGGAATGCTTTCCCAAATTGGTAATCCATGTCTCCAGGAGACTTCATGCTCCAAATATCATGGGTGTAGTGTCTGCAAAGGGAGACATAGCTGTCAGGGCTTTGAGGGCAGCTTTGAGGGCTCTGCAGTCAGCAGTTTGGGACTGCTACCTATGATGATGAGACATTGCCCTGCCTTAGGGTCAGTCTCCCTGACTCCCTGCTACCTCTCCATACTAGGATGGCCCTCAACTGGCTGTTCCCTGATGCCTCTGAGCAAAGGAGATCACCAAGAAACTATTTTCATGCGACAAATGAAAAATCGTACAAAAAGAAGGTATTATATAATCTAACAAAGTTCTGGTCTCAGATTTACCTGTGCTTGTGGCATCAAGTTAAGGTTATTCTCACTACGGACTTTAGTATAATTCCCTGCTCCATCTAGTCTCTGTAAAATGGAAGGTCTGGGATCACTAGCCTGACCTTGGCAACATTTCCATCTCCATTCCGCAAAATACCAGACAAGGTATCTAGTAATTACCACCTGTAGTAACACCATTGTCCTCAGTCTCCAAATGTTCTGTTTATTAATGAGACTGTCCCACTGTGCAAAAGCAGTCGTTCCCAGCAACACAAGAAGTAGTAGGGAGGCACATCCCTGCAGGAGCAGGGAAAGAATAGATCCTCCTGGCAATTTAAACAAATATCCCCAGACTCGACTCCCAATAGGATAAGAAGTTCACATCTTTGCCAGAGTTTACAAATGGTGGTATTTCTGCATCTTACCCTTGATCCTCAACATTGTAATTGCTATGATGATCTTACATGCTTTGCCAACAGATATGGAAGACTTCAAGTTGGTGACGTACAAGCTGGTAGACTAAAAGAGAAGCTGAACATACTGGTAGGGTGATTTAATGCTGACAATACTGTCACCACCCTGGGCTCATACTGGAGATAGCAGACAATGCACATCCTGCCAGAGATTTCACAGAGCTTGTGATTTTCCCTTATGCAGAGCTATGCCAGCAATCTCTCAGCTTAATTGGCAAATGCTGAAATACATCCCACTTGGTAGGAGGTAAATTATTCTGGCCTTATCACATAATTTTCAAACATGCTGTTTCCTTTGTGGTCACAAAAACATTACAGTCTCAAATTCACAAAGGAGCTCTTATACAGAGCAGGGCAAATTTTGTGGTAATAGCATCAAATAGCAAAGCAGCAAATGCAGGGAAATAGAAGTCTTTGCTCAGGTTTCCCTGTGACATTGCTCCCAGTGAGATTGTTCAGGTCTGGCTGACTTCCCAAAATGAGTGGGAGCAGCTATTTCCCCCAGATCATGTTATGGCAAAGCAAATAAATATAACATTCACACTTATCCAATTTCACATATGCAATTTTACTCATGTTCCCTTCCCTGAATACTGGAAGTGGTCATCTGCCCAAAACAAAAGTTCCCCCAGCTCCATCTAGAGCTGCAAGTCTGATATGCAATGTTGAGAAATGTTAAGATTCCCACTGCTTGACCTTTTTTCTCCTAAAGACAACTTGAATATATGTATATGCTTGATGCCAAACTGTGGCATCTTTCATATCTAAAGCTAGAAACCTCAGATATGACTTTGATGGATACCTCTATGTAAGAGCTATGAAGTAAGGCCATGGAACTAAGAGGCAGAAACGCCACAATCTTTTGTGTATTTATATGCGTATTTATGTCTTTATTTAGGCTTGATAGGAAGCGTGGGTCCTTCAGATTGAAAGCAGAGAGAATGTGTAATTGGAGGCAGACCAGGAGGCAGGAATGGTTCACAGGTTCACAGGTTATTCTGAGTTGGAAGGGATCCCCAGGATCATCTAGTCCAACTCCCCACCAGCTAGACCAACTAGACCATGTCACTGAGCTCCTCATCGAGTCTTCCCTTAAACACCTCCAGGGATAGCGACTCCACCACCTCCCTGGGCAGACCATTCCAATGAGCGATCACTCTCTTTGTGAAAAACCTCTTCCTAACATTCAGTCTAAACCACCCCTGGCGTAGCTTAAGGCCATGTCCTCTCGTTCTGGTGTCTTCAGCCTGAGAGAAGAGATCCACACCCACCTGGTGGCAACCTCCCCTCAGGTAGTTGTAAACAGCAATCAGGTCGCGTCTGAGCCTCCTCTTCTCCAGGCTGAACAACCCCAGTTCCCGTAGCCGCTCCCCGTAGGGCTTGTCCTCCAGTCCCTTCACCATCCTTGTCGCCCTTCTCTGGACCCTCTGAAGCAGCTCAACATCCTTCTTAAACTGGGGAGCCCAGAACTGCACACAGTACTCAAGATGTGGTCTGACCAGCATAGAGTACAGGGGAAGGATAACTTCCCTAGTCCCACTGACCACCCTGTTGGACTGGAGCCTCCAGCCGAGGCTGCCAGCACTGTAAGCCTGGAAATGAAGCAAGGAGTCAGTTAGCAAAATCAGAAACGGGATGATGAAGAAATGGTTGGGAGACCAACATAAGGACAGCCTTCAGTGGGAACAGCAAGAATTTCACATCTCCCCGTAAGTTGGTCTGCATTGGTTAGTCTGGCCTGTACAGAGGAAATGTACAGAGGAGATGGATGTTTCTCTTCCTTCCCACTGTTCACCTCCCTCTTGCACTCCCATGAAGGACCTATTTGGATACTCCAACTGCCTTTCCTGTGCAGAAACCCTCCTGAATCCCTACTGAACACCACACCACTGCCCAGCTCTTTCCTCCCTCCTTTCTAGCTGTCCCTCTGTGATGGGCAAGGTGACCACAGAGAACAAAAATCTCTCAACCTCCATGTGGGTTTGCTTTTGACACTTTTTACCTATGAAGTGATGAGTGAATACAGGGTTGTGTTTTTCAGTGTTGATCAACTTGACAGCTTGAGCCTCACTGCCTTTCAATGTGATCCATGTTCCTCTACTCCTCTGTGATTTAAAGATAAGCAGAAATGTCTCTGGCATCAAATGGCAGGCACTGGTCTCAGCAGTGCACGTGGCATGCTTCCATCAGTGCAGACAGCAGGATGCTGATTTCTCTTTCAATTTAATTGCAACAGAACATACCAGTATATTTGTGCTTCCTGGAGGACCAATTACTCCCTTCTACACATACTCTTATGTCTGGGAAGATTTTTTTCTACTATAAAGGACTTTGATACTAAGCTTGCATTACAGAGACAGGCTGCCTGAAGTATGCTGCTTTAATTAAAACAGTATAACTTCTGCTTGCAATTAATCTCTAATGGATTTTAAAGATTAAATCATTCATTTATCCTGGGCAACATTAAATGAAAAATTTCCAGTTCAAGGACTCATGGACCTATGGGGCAGAGAGAGTAAAAAGGATAACAAAGCATTGAAGGGGTGCTGTAGAATGGTCAGTGTCCTAGTCATGATCCCCTTTCAAAGTCACCTTGTAAATGCCACTCATTTCGTTCTCTGTAGATGAAGCAAGATTCTGGTTCAGCCAAAACCACCTCCATGCCAAATCTAGCAGAGATATAGGCAGGCTCCAAATGTACCTACCACTGCTTTGTGCACTGACAGATAAAAGAAACCCAGCTGAAATCTGTGCCATTACTAAATGCATTAGAAGTCAAATACACACACACACATATATATATACACACATACATAATTAAGATATGAATGTAGGAGAGTACAGGTTCTTCCTAGAACAAGTGAGTGCTGTTACTGAAGTGTTTCTACCACAGGTTGTTCCTGCTACCAGGATGTCCCCTCTCAGTGCACTGGAAAATCTACTTGATGCAGTAAGGAACCTCCAGAAATGGACATTGCAGAAATTCACTGGTTTTACACATCTCCTCTTTTCTGAATACTGAAAGTGGTCACCTGCCCAAGTATGGTGTGTCTAGCAGTTATGGATGCTTGAGATCCTACAGAAAGGCACTATCTGCAGAGAGCTGCATCATCAGGAGATGTAGGAATGCTCTTATAACCTTCCCAAGATGAAGGCCTTTCTGCTCCTCAGACCCCAGTCCCCTCAGTGAAGGAGAGCCACTATTACATGCCATTTAAACATGCTGTGCATTAATGATTTGGGTCTCACATTCACACAGGAATACAGGAAACCTGTACAGAGACATCTAGCCCATGTCACAATGAACAGTTGCTCCCTGAGCTTACCTTGAATTTTGTTTAACTGTTACTTCATTCTTCTCTGTTTTCAAAACTTCTGCTCAGTAACTTTAAGAAACGTATGGAAAGCATAAAACTCCATTTGCAGTTCATGAGCAAAAAACCAAGCAAATAATGTTACTGACTCCCCAGGCTGAATCCAACACCCTGAAATACTTTTGGATTTCTTGATTTTAATAAAAAATTAGGAGAACTAGAGTGCTCATTTCTTTTCCAGCATACATTTGGAGAAAACCTCGATGACGATCTGTTCTTCCATCAGCAGGCATATGAAGTGTGTATTACGGTTTTGTTGTTGTTGTTGTTGTTATGATTCAACACATAAGTTACTAGAAATGGGGAAGGGAGTCATAAGGCATCACTTCCATGCCACAGTTAGAATCAGAATACCTGAAGGTTTGAAACAAGGTTGATAAGGGTTTTGACAGAACAAAGTTAGATATGGTAAGAATAAGAGCCAATGTCCAAGGGATTTAAATATTCATTTTCACTGTGGGGGTACTGAAAGTCTCGGGAAACAAGAAATTTGTGGTTTCAACTACTCTACAGAAATAGTCACAGGACAAGGTGGTCTTCACCACATTTAACAAAGTAAAGTTCTCAAATATGTAACAGAAGCTGAATGCACATCAGGGAAGGTTCAGAGTGACTCCAGCTTAAGCTCAGCCAACCTGTCACAGGTGCAGTTCTGGATGGATGTGCTGAAGATGAAGTTTAGCACAGACAATTTGGACAGTCTTGGGACCAATGCTATGACAAGGTCCCCTGAAGTCTCCGAAACTATTGTTTTACAATGGCTGCTGTGTAAGTGAGGGCCCCTAATTAATTGCTTAATTAGTTGTAGCCTGTAGAAACCTGCTCAGAACAATGCCATCAATGTAACAAGGTCAAGGAACAAGGACACATTCAGAACAATTATTGCATGTGGTGTCTTGAATGAAAAACAGAAATCTCAGGCTGGGACAATTACTATTTAAATTAGTACAAAGGCTCAAATGTCTCTGGACACCAAATCCCATTTCCTGGGTTATCACACCTGAGAGGGTTTGCAACTACTCTCTCTGCCATTATAAGCCCAAGGACCATCATTAGCTTTTGCAGTATGTCCAGTATGTCTTTACCATAGCAATTAGAAGTGGTGGGAGAAACTACTAGTTTCTGAACTGTGGGTAGTGATTTCTCCAGCAAACTCTGGTCCCCATTGTGAGGGGAGCACATGATTCCTTCTAGAGATTCCCCATCAGATGAACGAGGAATAATAAGTCCAAATCCCAGCCAGATGTGGCTCCCTAAACAGAACTGGGAAGAAAGATTTTGCCTTTCCTAATCCCACCATCGCATTTTTACACCTCTTGCTAGGGACAGTAGCTATAAGGAGATATCCCACAAGATGATACATCTCATGGTTCTGAGACAACAAACATCCATTAGCCACTTTCAGGACTGGAAATTCTGAGTTACAATTGGTTTGAATTGTATCCTCTCTACTGAACTTGATGATGGCAAAGCACTCACTACAAGGAAGGCAAGATGAGGAATGTCACTTCCATCTTTCCTGGGAGATTCTGTGACACCTCTTTTTTCACCTCTGGTCTTGCCCGTCCTCTTGGAGGAAGCTGTATACCCCTGTGAATATGTGTGGATTTGCATTCACACAAACAGCACTGACTCTTTCACACTTCTTGGAAATAGTACAAGAAGTGGCAAGATGTGGAAATGTCATTCATAACTCATTGCCCATTGCACCCCATAATGAGTGTATGTTAATTGTAAACTGGCATGGGGGAGGAGAGAAGAAAGATTTTCGCAATATGAAATAGTGGGGTTTTTCACCCCAAGCACATAAAATACTATGCTAGTTTTATTACCAAAATTATGTCATGTGTCTTGATAAATGCATTTGTCTTGCCTAATATTGTGAGTAGACTGGAAGGCAAAGCACTTAGCAAATGCTATTGTTTATACAGTTATACCCCCTCATTTGCGAGGAACGGGTCAGGCCCCGGGCCTCGCAAAAAGCCAAAATCGCAAAGATGGCCAGTCATAAATATGCATGCAGGCCACACCCATTGCTCCACCCCCGGCACTCTGGAGCACTGCGGACAATTTTCTGCTTCTCCCAGAGCAAAGGGAACTGTTTCTGAGCCCCCTCTGACTCAGAAGACTGCCCCCCCGAGAATCTGCGGGTTTCTCCGGGCCGCCACGACCATGTGCCCACCACCTAAACCCTGCGCCGCTGCTCCTTCCCCCGACCCTGGCGGTTGCGCCTGGGCGCCCCAACCGCACGGCCACCCCATGCTGGCAGCCTGCGCCGGCAGCCCTGGCGTGGCATACTGGCTCCGTGGCTGCGCTGCGCTGGCAGCCCACACCGGCAGCTCCGGCATGGCGTATTGGCCCTGTGGCTGCGCCGTGCCAGGACGCCCAGGCACGAGCACCAGGGCCGGGGTGAGGGAGCAGCAGCATGGAGTTCGGGCTGTGGGCACACGGTCGTGGCAGCCCGGAAAGGCATGCGGATCCTCGGGGTGGGAGAGGTCTCGCGAGGCAGAGGGGAGTAGGAAACCTGGCTGCTGCCANAGGTCTCGCGAGTCAGAGGGGAGTAGGAAACCTGGCTGCTGCCACCACACATGCTCGCCATTCCTTTGCGGCAGTGAAGGGGTGCCCTCGGGGTGGGGGTTCGGGTCCCAGAGGGCAGGGGAACAGAAGCCTCCTTCTGGCACAGAGACAGCTGCCCCCTCCCAGCACACAGCACTTGCCCATCCTCGCTTGCCTCACTTTCGTGGGGCAGTTTCCTGGGTCAGGGACACGGGCATGGTGCCGCCATTGTGAGCCCCCTCCCCACAGGGCAGGGTGAGTCCCACCGCACAGGCACCACGGCACTGCCCCTCGGCAGAGCAGAGGCACTGCGCATGCATCGGCCGGCTAAACTCGCGAATGGTTGAATCAAAACTGCAAGAAAATTGCCTCGCAAATGGGTGCGGTCGTAATGGAGAGGTCGCAATGCACCGGGGATTCACTGTATCAAGAAACAGTTTTGGAGAACAATGGGATACTATTAGATAATTAACCAATCTTTCAGTAAAGACTGGTAAGAGGTAGGATCAATATCAAAGTCAGAGTCATGGAAGAAGAAGGGTACCTGTACATCTGTATATCCTGGAATCCTGAATTTCTACTGGCTGCCTCATGGAAACTGTTTCTACTGCGCGCAATATTTTGTCCAGAGTAATAGAAACTAAGTGCAATCTCTCCATCTACTTTAATGAAACAGGCTTACTTTTTGCTGGTCTTGTTGACTCTCTAGATTTTTGGCTGTCACAGAATTTAACTTTAAAGGAGTCCCCCGGGACATTGCCATTAGCCAAAAAACCTGTCTTGCACTATGCCACCTTTCAGGGTTCCATGATTTGACTCATTCATATGTTTTAGCTTTCACTTGAAGAAACCCTTGCACTCAGTGGGAAAGTCTGTAGGCTCCCTGCTGGGACAGCCACAGCAACCATTTGCTCTGGAGGAAAACCTCAGTGCATAACCACTGAGGAAGTGTATGATTCTCAGGAACAAGAGCCTAACATAGAGAAACCTCCCCCTTCCAACCCAGGTTCTGCCTTACAGTGCCTCCCCCCTCCTTTTTGATAAGACAGACAATTCAGTGTTTATTTTAGGTTGAAGAGCATAACCATTATTTGTAAAAGTGCTGTGTCCAGTTTTAGATACAAACTGCACAACTGCAGGCAGATCCTAGTCCCTTCCTTTTCAGCTGGTTCTGGTAGTTCATCCCAAAATAAATACAGTGAATTCCCGCTGCATTGCGACCTCTCCATTATGACCCCGCCCATTTGTGAGGAGAATTTCTCGCAATTTTGCTTCAACCATTTGCAAGTTTCCTGGACCGACGCATGCGCAGTGCTTCTGCTTCACCGAGGGGCGGTGCCAGAGCTCCCTGTGGAGCAGTGCCGGCCCGGCCCCACAGGAAGGGCCAGGAGTCACGCTGTCCCCTGTTACTCTAAGCACAGCTGGGGAACTGATCCCCCCCCAGGCACTTGTTACTGTTTCCATGGCTACAGGCGGGGAAGGGAAGTGCCCAGGAAAGTGAGGCTCGCTGCCGGGCCAGCACATGGCGTGGGGCCGGCAGCGCGGGTGTGGGACTGGTGGTGTGGGGCCGGTGGCGCGCGACCGGTGGCGTGTGACTGGTGGCACGAGGCTGGCAGTGTGGGGCTGGCAAAGTGTGACTGGCGGCGCGCGACCGGCACACAGCGGGCATGAGCACTTGGGCTGGGGAGGGGGCGGGAGCAGCGGCGCGGGGTTTGGGCTGCGAGCACATGTGGTCAGCAGCTGTGGAAGCGGCAGTGCGGCCAAAGAGAAATCTAGGGATTGTAGGAGGGGTCTCCCCAGGCAGAGAGGGCACAGAAACACTTCCCTTTCCTCCCGTGCTGCAAAAGCCTGTGGGGAGGAGTTGAAAAGGCTCCCCAGCACTCCTGAGTGGCTGGGGGTGGAGCGAAGGACGTGGCCTGCAAGCATACTAATGACTTGCATATATTTGCAAGTTTGGCATTTTGCGAGACCTCTGACATGACCCGTTTCTCGCAAATGCGGGCTTATAACTGTATATAAAAACTTGGTCTCTTTCCTACTGCTGGGAGGTCAGTCAATTCAATGAGGAGTTAAAATTGTCTAGCAGGCATATTTGGGTGCCAATCTCCCACGACTCAAATCTTCAAAGTGTTTTCCCGCAGCCTATTTGGAAGAGATATGTCAATTGCAATCAGAAGTTACCAATTTCCTTTGCTGTGCATTCGAACAAAGCAGTAATTCAGTAGCCCTCACCTAAACAGCTGCTGAGAAATAGCAAGCTTATATTCAAGATTAGAATTTAGCCCGGAGTCTCTGGTACATAATGTTAGTCTTTGAGAAGAAAAAATCTTTGAGTATTCTGCAGACTGATGAAAGGTTAACCTTAAGTCTTTGCTGTTGAAAACATTAATTCGTTTACTGCCGCATACACTGAACTTCAGTTGTGTGTGTCTCCTTTCATTTTTTTTTTTTATAGGGTGCTGCAACAGCATGAGATGAAAGAAAGCTCTATTATATAAACAGTGCCTAAAGAACTACTCTAAACATTCTGTTCTCTTTGGCACAGAAGGATTCCAAGGAGATCATTTACCACCTTGGATGTGAGGAGCTTTGACACATCACCAGGCTTCTGAAGCAGCATCCAAAACTTTTTGACCTTTCTGGCAATGGAAGCAGATACTGGGATGGCCAGAATGAGCAGACTATATTCCATTGCCAAGTCTGCAATGAGGTCTCTTCTTCTCTCATGCCTGTTTCAGCAGGGCAAAATAACTAGGGAGGTACGAAACTGTGTGCCCTGTGTTTGCCCTTGGAATGAGAGCATGCTCCTTCTGTGTCCTCTCCTGGAATATAATTTGCCCTGGACACTCTACTTTTGCAGATGGAAAAAAATTAAATATTTAGGTGAGATACATGAGGATTACTAACAAAATCTCTCCATATTTCTGCCAACAATTCTAATTCCATATCCCTGCTAAAAATAGTATCCTTCCTGTCTAAAAAAATAAACAAAAAATTAAAAAAATTACACCAAAACCAACACATCACTAAAAAAACTACTGTCTAAGATTAAAAAGTTCTTTAAACTCAGTCAGAATTGCCTAAATGTCAGAGAGACTGAAGCCCTTGATGGACTGGTGTGGAAGACTTATTACCCTCTCTTCAGATCCTTCCACAAAAGAGATGACTGAATGATTATGTGAATCTTACAGACACACGAAATTTAGTTGCAGGTGTGCACTGAAACAGTCCTCATTGTCTCTTAAGATGGTGAAATAACAAGCCAAAAGAAGAGCAACAAAAAGTAACAGCAGAGTGAAAAGAGGATGACAGTAGGAATAACGTTTCATATCCTCGCAGTATGACTATATTGACATGTCCCCAGGCTCTGGCTAGCTCAGCATAATGTGTTGAAGCATAAGTGTCTGGCACAGAACAATTCAAGTACAATATTTGCCTTTGTACAGGATGCTCTTGATAACAAAAGAGATCTCTCATCCCCTTGAACATTTCAAGTTAGTTTCTCTTCTATCCCCAAACTTCCTTGTAATTAAACTCCTGAATAATTAATTCAACTCTCCAGAGAATGCTATTTGCCAGCTACCTTTCCAATTATTTAAAATTAGCTTAGGGCTAAAACAATCAGGTCATTCACTAATTTAATCTTTTTTGTAGCTATAGTTTGTGACTTGGAAATGTGGCCACAAGACCAAAAGGACAAAGTAGAATGAAGAGAAAATTATACAAGACATTTAAAAAGTTCCCTAACCCCTTACCTCACCCACAATTCACTGAAATCAGCCTCTGTTGATACACAAAACACTCTAAATGACCATTTTATTGTGGGCACAAACACCTCTCTTCTCAGGAGACATCTACCCCAAAGGGAAAGTTTGGCATGAGCAAAGTCTATATACATGCAAACCACTGGCTAGCAGCCAGCTCCCACCTGCAAAGTGGAGAATTAGAGGTGCTGGTAATTAATAAACCCCACCTCACAGTGGCTATCACTCTCTGAGGTAGACCCTGGGAAATGAGGGTCATGAGACATCCTCCATCACTCTGGCCAGGAGGCTTTCTCTCATCTCTGAAAGGAGCAGAAGTTGCAAAGGATGTGAGCTGGAAGGGATCAGCAAAAGCCAGAGTATAAATGCAATTCAAAGCATGAAATACATATGCCTGAAGAGCCATAGGTAGATACAAAACAGTTGTCTTGTGGTAGCCAGAATTATGGCACTATTTGATGATCTTGAAGTGCTAATCCTTGCAAGTACTGTGTTTTAACAAGAGTACACACTCATACAGTTTGCAAGCAGAGCCATATGAGCTAGTTTGCAAGCAGTGTTCACACGGCCTCATATAAAACCTTGTTTTCAGTGGTTTCAATTTATTGCCAGACTTCAAGCCTGAAACCTAGTGTGCCAGTTCTCCACAGCTACTCCTTTGTGACAAACGTAGCTGGAAAAACTCAGCTATTTCTTAATGGGGTCCCTGAAGATAAGTGCCAGAAAGTATATCTCACCGGACTGAGTACCTATGTGCCATGACAGAAGAGTCTGGGAACAACAGGCACTTAGGGATGAAGCCACAGAAGCATGAACTGCCTCAGCACTGGGCAGGGAATCTGATCTTATCTGTGAGTTCTTGCATTAGTCCTCTTCTCAGTTAAACAATATTGGCAAAGCCAGATCTTCCACACAGAAATGAGTAGAGGGGGAAGTAATTACTACTGTCTGAAGAGTTGGTATGTCAAGAAATAATAACTATTAACTAAACTGAAACTATATTCATCCTCTCTTAAGACTGGAACAGGCTCAGAGGAACCCCTAAGTCATGGTGTCTGCCATGTCCCACTTGCAAGTGGGAAAATATCCTGGTGACCTCCCAGGGCCAGGGCTCTCATGTGAGGAAAGCAGCCATACCCATCAGCTCTTGCCTGTCTCAGCAAGGCTATGAAACAATTTCTGTCGCAAAAAATCTTAGCACCTCCCTGTCAGGAAGAACTAATTTTAACTTACTTTCACTCATTTCTGACACAAGAGAGTTTAATTGTCTTAGAGTTTTATTCATAACCTTTTACAGTTCAAAGACTACTAGCCTTCAGAACGGTAAAAGGGTCCCTGCACGTGTCTGTAGTCACAGGCATCCACAGAGACACACAAAGGACTGAGAGATTTGCATCGTAAGTGATCAGCACAGATAGCTCAAAGCTTTGCATGACTATCAGCAGAGACAGGCCTGGGTAGCTCTAAGACCCCAAACTCTTAACTCCATTTAAGGGGTTCAAAACCCACTCATCAGATTTATTACAAGGACCTTCAGTTCTTTCAGAATTCTCTCAGTTGGAAGGGACCCATAAGGATCATCAAGTCCAACTCTTAAGTGGCACCTCTGCCTCCCTGGTGGGAATCAAACCCCCGGTCTCCCGCATGAGAGACGGGGACACTCACCACTGTACTAAAGTGGATGGTATTTGACTGCAGATCAAGAGGTCCCTGGTTCAACTCCAGGTGCCCCCTCCCTTATTTTTCCCCTCTTCAGCTGCTTTCCCTTTTTTTCCCCTTTTTCCATTTTTTTTTTTTAATTCCAGTATCTCATCACTCAAAGCCCTCCTTACCCCTCTGAGCTCCTGGAAGTTTCTGGAAGCTTTTTTGCCATTCTGACATTTCTCCTCATCTCGGCCTGGCTCAACCGGCTCCATTTTTTTTCCAGGATCGAGGCACTAATTATCCAACGCACTAATTATCCTGAGTTTCCAAGTCTCCCGAGGGCTGTGACCGAACCAGCCGGGCTGGGTTGGCCGGGATGACACAGACTTGTGTGCCCCCAGGGGCTCGAACTTGTCATCTCCATCCCGTGGGTGGCGGCGCTGCCCCGAGCCACACCTGGGGTAAACCGATCGCTGTGAGCAGGATTCGAACCTGCGCAGGGAATCCCTATTGGATTTCGAGTCCAACGCCTTCACCCCTCGGCCATCACAGCCCCAACTTCTTTTACACCTGGAAGTTATAGTAAATTGGAGGAAAGAGTTTCTTCCCAGTCCAGGAAGGTTCACACCTTCCTTGACTGACATTGTCTTAAACAAAAGCAAGATTAAAGCTCTTTTTCTTTCAGCGGTCTTTTGCACAAGCACTACTTCATCCAAGAAATGATGCACTGCTGAAAAATCAACAATATCTTCTGAAAATGCCAAAGCCCACTGTCTGCTCTGCTAGCATGGCTTCAGGAATGCTGATCAGCACATCCTGCAAGTATACATCTTGGCCTGTCACTGTCAAAGTAAAGAAAAATACTCCAGATTTTTTGTTTGGCCTGTGCCTTTTCATCTCTGATAAAAGAGGTTCACAGGTTATCCTAAGTTGGAAGGGACTCACAAGGATCATCGAGTCCAACTCCCAAGCAAACGCCCACCCAGGGATCGAACCCGCAACCCTGGAGCCATTGGCACCACACTTCATCCATCCGAACCTTCCAGCGTCTAGACCATGTCACTGAGTTCCTCATCCTGTCTTTTCTTAAACACCTCCAGGGATGGTGACTCCACCACCTCCCTGGGCAGACCATTCCAGTGAGAGATCACTCTGTGAAAAAGCTCTTCCTAACATCCAGTCTAAACCTCCCCTGGTGTAGCTTGAGGTCACGCCCACTTGTTCTGGTGCTGGCAGCCTGAGAGAAGAGATTTACACCCATCTGACTACAACCTCCCTTCAGGTAGCTGTAAACAGCAATGAGGTCACCCCTGAAGGTTGCTGTAATACCAGTACAAACGCAATGCTTATGGCTGTGGATGTTATGTTCTTTATAGTAGACTATATTCTGTTTTCTGTTGGAGTAGAATGGGACAGAGAGGAAAAAAAGAAAAGGGTGGGCTGATTAAGCATGGAAAGGTCTTACCAGCATCACCAGCTAGTTTGGTGGAGTGTGGCACATCACACTGCTGTACTGCCTCATGGTTTTCCCTGTTGAGATGGGCACTATGAGCCACATTTTTAATTAATAAACAACAACCTGGCTGTTACTTCTCTGTCTTTTTCTTTGCAGGTAGATGTCGAAACCAGACACAGAAAAGCAAAGACAGTGAAATACATTCATGTGTGCTGAGCACCAAACCTCTGGTCTCTAATAAAGGTTAAATTCATACTGTCTGCTCCCTCCTGGTGTGGGACAAAAACATTTTTTCTTTCTTCTCACCAGTGACCACTGAAATGTGTCAAAATAAAGATTTTTCAAAGTCTCTCTCTCTGAACTGTATGGAAATTAACCAAATGTTTCAGAAGTTATCATGAAGAAAGATAAGCTATTCCTTTGTCTGATCACGTATGCCTTCTGTCTGTGTGAAAACTCAAGAAAATCCTTTACCTAGTGAGACAATGTGAGCAATGGTATTTGGAGCTGCAACCACTAAAGCAATCTGGGGGAATAATTACAGAGCCTTGCATCCCTCCATCACCCCACGAGGAAGGTAGTTACAGCAGGACATAAGCACAGCAGATGGGAAGTGATTGCACTCATGTACTTGGACTGCAGTCTGTTGCCTGGCAGGTCTCACCTGCTGCCAGGGAGGAAGGCAGAATTTTTCAGGCGTATGTCTATGTCAGTTTGACATAGCTCCATGGGTCTTGCATGGAAGCTGGGTGGAGGTATTGCACATACTCTTGTTTCTGCCTGCAAGAGAGCTGGTAAAAAGTGAACCTCATTCACACCAGCACAGGCTCAGCTCTCTGACAATTAATTTCTTTTTACAGGAGACAAAGAAATGTATGCCATGGCATTACTCTCTTTCCTAAAAATAAATGCAGGGAGAAAAAGAGGATTCAGGCAAAATGACTTTGCAGGATTACTACCACAACCTCAAGCAGAACACCCCTTGCTCAAGCAGAAATCCTGACAGGCCCTGAGAAATCATCTGATAGGTTGGAAGACAAAAAAGATATATTTTATAATTTTTTCTCTGATTAATGAAGTTCCAGATTTGCCTGCAACCTGCAAAGCTAAGAACTTCTGTGAAAATAAAAACTGAGGTACCTGCATAACTCTGGAGAGTGGATATTTATGAAAATACTGTCATCCTCTGAATTTTGCATGGCTGCATGTCTCCTTCCCCTTGTACTAAGCCTGTAATCCGTGAAGGTAAGGAGCTAATGAATATTCAATTAAGCCCCACCCATCATCCCACCCACCCCAACTCCAGAGCAGCTGTGGGGTGTGCCCGGGACTGCTCCACAGCTTGTGATGTGTCAGGAGAGCGCAGGGGGTGTTTTCCAGCCCATCCCTGTGGTGTTCCTTATGGACTCCCAGGTGACTCCAGGTGAAGGGCCCACCAGAACCAGGCTCTCCCCACCTGCAGCTGTGGTTCCCAGGGACAGCACTGTTTTCACTTGGTGCTGTCCCAAACCTCAGGCTGGGCTGTCCCCTCAGCTGCCCTAGTCCCTCCTGGACATCACCGGCTGTTGATGAGCCCCATTGGACTCCGCGCCTCCAGCTGGGTGGGGATGTGGGGCAAGGCAAGACTGGGGGTCCAGGGGTTCCCAGTGCCCTGCCCGCACTGCTAGATTTGCTCTCTCTACCAGGTCTGCTGCAGTCCCGCCATCTCCCAAATGGCCGCCGAGGGTCCCCTGCGCCTCTGGGAGCCAGTCCCAGAGCCCCTCCGCAGAGCTTGGCTGGGTGGCCATCAGAGGTGGTTCCCGCTCTTCCCAGGTACCCAGTGTGGAATCACCCTTTCCCGCACTGGGAGGACATCACTCCACCAGCTCAGGTACTGTCCCCGCCTCCCAGTGCATTGTTCCCATCAAGAGCTTGCAACTGCCAGGCTGGCCATGAGAGTGGGCTAGGTTGGATTGGCCTGTGTGACTTTCCTGCTCTCTAGCCGTAGTGGTGGTGCCAGGGCTGCTGAGGCAAGGGGCTGCCCTGGTTGAGGAACACGCATTCTGGGCACGAGGGGGGCTGGGGCAAAGTGGGGAGCCTCTGGCCCTGGCCTTTGTACACTGGCTGTCAGCACATTTAGCGTCTCAGCCATACTGCTTTTTAGTACTTAATTATGCTGTTTGTTTTGCATTTATTAGACTGTGCTCTGCTTTCATTGCCTATATAAAGCTAGCTTGCAATCCCTAGGGCTCCTGAAAGAACACTACCTCAGAAAATTAATGAAAGCATGATTTATCCCAGTGCAGAGCAAACATGCTGCTAATGGTGACAAACTCTCAACCCTTCCTTGGCAGCAGTACTGGTGAACAACCCTGCCCAGTCCCTATGTGTGAAGATTTTGAAACTGCTGGTGCACAGCTCAGTCCGAAGGACCAAACAGCAGGATTCTAAGGTGTGTGCATATACCATCCGATACTGTACTTTCTATCATCAAGGCAAATCCTTTGACCTCAATTTGAGAAATCAATAATACTCAAACAAACAAAACTTTTTATATTCCACTAGACAAACTCTAGTTGTCTCAGATGCTTTCAAGTCTAGTGACACATATTTCATTTAAAGCAAAAAACAGTAGTGCTGTACCTCTTTGTTTGATCTTGAAGACTAGGATTCTTCAGATCTGAAGTGCCTGCTCTGTTTTGACAAATAATCAGGGTTGATAGTTGTTTAGTGAAGGCAAATTAGAAAGACAGGTGAGAGAGTAAATGTGGAGGGTGCTGTGGAGTACAGACTGTAGTTTGCATAGGCAATAGAGAGAAATACAGTAATCCCTTGAATTTCACAGGACGTTGGTTGCAGAAAGATGTCGCAATAAGTGAAATCTGCGAAGTAGTGGTAAGTAGGGTAAATACAGTAAATATGGTAAAGTTGGTAAATACGGCAAAGCTGGAAAAGCAGGGGGGAAACACTCATGATGTATTAAAGATGCAAATGGAGAGTCATGAAGTATCAAGGAATTACTGTATAAGCAAACACTTCCTTGCAGTCACTGATGAGAGGGCTAGTGTGACTCCTTTTCTATCATGTTACATTTTCTGCCATGCTGGGAAACTCAATAATTACTCTGCAGACACTTATATACACTTACATACCATTGAAGCAAATGATGAGCATAAGGTTGATTGTAAGTTGGGCAACATTAAAACTGTCTCATGAAGGAAACAAACAAAAACACTGTCACTTCTTTGGCAAAAAATATTTCTATATTGAAATTGGAAAAGAAGAACTGACTGAACAATTTTTCATGGGGAGAGAAAATGGTTCCTGGAAAGCAAATTCATTCTGTAGAACAGAAATTATTTTTCTACTCTCCAAATGATCAGCTTGGGATGAACAGATCTGTTTTCCCAATGGGGAAGCCAAATATTTGAGATAGCAAGGGTGTTTTCTATTCAGAAGTCATGTCCACAGAAAATTCTTAGCTAGACCTAACATGGAACCTGACCATTGTCAACTAAATGCTAAAATATTTTGTAGATGTCTTCCTCAGCCAAGCATCTCGCAAGGCAACAACCATTATTACCACAGAGACATATCAAGGTGGAGAACACATCATCCTGTTGAATCACCTTCCACTCCCCTCAAGAATGTCTTGGCCACATTACAGTTTTGGTGAACATTCCCTGTGGTATGGAGTGATGGCTACTGAATTGGCAAGAGATGTTTTCACATTACCTCATGGGACAGATAAAAGGCAGCAATTCCCAGTGGCCAGAAGCAGCACAGCATGGAGAACACAGTGAGGCCCAGATGATCTCTTGGGGGCATCATCAGGAAATTGTCTTCACTCTCAGTGTCACTTGAGTAATCGCTCTGAAATAGCAAGAGAGAGAAATTTAGAGGTGCTGGTTAATGATATTATTGTTTTTCCTCTGCCACAGGCCAATTCTTTGATCATTTTCCCATTTCTACTACTGCATCACAGCAGTGGCTAGCAGGTGTCCTCCTTGAGAACACCAAGGGAATCTCCACTCACCTGCTTTGTCACAGACTTCATCACTATTGCATGAACTCGAAAGAAAGAAATGAGAAATGACAAGATATTTTGGAAATCGCTGCAGGGAGCTGAAAAGGTCCCATGAACAAAGGGACCCTCTAGTCAGATGAACTAGAACTCACCTGGGTGAGTTGTCACTTTGGAAATACAATGTCACGTATAAGTGCAGAAGGATCCATAAGCACTGGGTGCTCTGCATCTCTCAAATCAAATGCCAGTCTTCTTAAAGGTCACTGCTCAGGTGGCCAAACATTATCCCCTGAGGAGAAGGTGACAAATGTAGTGCAAACCTAAGCATAAGGAACCAAGATAGCACAAGCTGAAAGAGAAAAAAGCACGAGTTGCTGCAGCAGCAATGGGATGCTGCCAGGTTCACAATGTATAGGCAGAAGTAGCATGTTCTTTATGGGATTGTGGGACTGATTGTAGGAGAAATTCTGTGCAAAATCTGACTGACAGGAAGGTATCTGTGTCATGTTTAGAAACTTATCATTTTGGGCACAGGGTTTTTGTCCCTCTGAGAAACTTAGCAGCTTTTGGCCTTTGAATCAAAACAACTGCAGAAGTGACATTGCTCTGTTAGTGGACTGTAAGTGAGAAACTTTTGAACAGGGTGCTAAGTGTGCATGTCAGGAAAATGCACAAGAAAGCATGTTTCCTAAGTTTCTAAACAAGTCAGAGGAGGTTTAGACTGGACATTAGGAAGAACTTTTTCACAGATAGAGTGGTCTCTCAGTGGAATGGACTTCCCAAGGAGGTGGGGGAGTCACTGTCCCTGGAGGTGTTTAAGTAAAGAGCGGATGATGCACTTAGTGACATGATCTAGATAATTGGAATGTGTTGGTAACAGGATGGCAATAAATTAGGTAACAGGTAATAGGTTGGGCTTGATGATCTCTATGGTCTTTTCCAACCTTACTAATTCTGTGATTCTGTGGTTCTGTGAGTGAGCCATGGCTGTGAAGGACATAGGAAATGCTGACAGCCCCATGGTATTTTAAAGACTTGGCACTGGACAAAGGGATTGCCTCCTCTAAGATGACCCATTTGGAAAACATGGCAGAAAATGCTGTCAAGCACCAGCCACAGACCAGAGGGGCCTTGGAGGAACAGGTGGGGGGATCAGACAGGTCCCTCCTGCACTGAGATTGTGTGGTGCATGTGCATACCAGACCAGAGAGCAGCTTACTCTGTATCAAAAGTCTTGATGCCTCATCAGAAGTGACAAACCTCAATTTGGTATAATCTCAATAAAATCCCACTTCTGGACGTGTGGATGCTGGAATGAATACAGTGTTTTAGTTGATGATTTTCCCTCCTGTTTTAATTTTCAAAGCAGGCCATACAAGTCATCTTTAAAATCAATAGTGTATTTCCTTTCAAGAGTAAGGGAAGACAGGAAGAGGGAGAAAATCCATGGTTCCTGAAAAGATCCCTTGAAACAGTGCCCTCACCTGAACAGATGAAATACAAAATCAAAAATGCTTTTGATTTTACATTTTTTGGCTGAGTGGTGTGCTGGCATAGTATCCGTGGAGACAACCTGTCTTATATTTCAAATTGCCTTTCCTTGCAGATAAAGATGAAATGGGACAAAGATTCTACAGATAACTCTGAACATCAGAAAATTATCAGTTATGTTGCTGTCCAAAGGGACTAACCGTTCATCACATCTCAGAGAGCTTGCATACTAACTGGAAGTGATTGTTAGTTTGCAAGAGGATAATTGGGGAAGTTTTCTTACTTTTGCTAAAATTAAATGGATGTCAAGAACTACAATAGTCTGCCCAGGGTAGTATTTGAGTCGCCACCTCTGGAGGTATTTAAAAGATATGTAGATGAGGCACTCAAGAGACATGGTTTAGTGGGTGTTTGCCAGCGCTGCATTAATGGTTGGATTCAATGATCTAAAAGGTCTTTTCCAACCTAAAGGATTCTATGGTTCTATAAAAGCCCATAAGGGTTAATCTTCCATAGGGAAGATTAAGTCACTATAAGCTGATACTAATTGACTAGAAGAGTTATACTGTGAATGCCATTTTGACGGTCCAAGTCCCCACAGCATACATTGGATCAGATGACCTGACTGTCAATCGGTCAATTACCAAGAGTGATAGAGTAATTCTGATCAGAAGGTCCCAGATATGTAGACCAGAAATAAACCAGAAGGGTGGGGGAAGAAAAAAACCAACAGACATCATAAATGACAAAACTAATGCAACAACAAAAGATACCTCTTAACCCTTTCAGCTAAATATTCCTTTCTCACACCAAATCTTTCTTCCTAACATTCTCTCTTAGAACAGGACATTTGATCATGAGCTTACTGAGAGATCTTCTCAGAAATGTCAGAAACTTTTCTGACACTGAAATGATTGATAATTTGGCGAACTAGCTGTCTGTCTTCACTTGTTCCTGGTACCGCAAGAGCTGCACCCTGACACTGGAGAAGCTAGACATTAGTGGTGTTGAGAAGTCACCATTCTACATTCACCAGTTAGAGCAGTTTTGTGTTAGCAGACTAATTTTGTTTATTCACTAACACTCTTGTCCACAGCACCACTACTTTTATGTTTAACAATCCCTTTATAAATGTACATGGAATTTTTTACAATTACAGCTTCTTTCACTGATCTGACTGAAAGCTTTTAACTCTCTTAAAAGTTAGGAAACAGTGTAACTCCTCAATTTTCAGGATTTGGGTGGTAAGAGAGACTGCAAAGACAAACTTTTCTTCATTTAACATTAAGCTAGGTGAATTTAAGCAATCTGAAATAGCTAAGCATCAAGTTTTTCCCTCTAGAAGTGTACCACAAGTACCTCCTCCAGCCAAGCAATAAGCAATCAAAAGAGAACTTGTGCAAGCATTAAAAAAAAATACCTAGCAAGGAACATCCCTTTCTTGGTTGAATTATTGTGTTAATCTCTAAAGAAAGATCAGTCACAGTTACTCTCTTAACTAATTCTAGTTATGCCAGGCTTTCTAATGACCTGTTAAAACATAATAAAATCATGGTCTTTGAACAGCGCTCTTCCATCTCATACATCAGACAGTATCACTATCTTCATGGTGCCAGAAAAATCTTACGAAGAACCAAGGTAAAATACATCCTGATGCAGCTGCAATGACTTAAGTGTTGGGAGACAGGACGGTCATTGGGTGTCAAGAAACAACAGCAGCAAGCTGAGACTCTCTTTGGGACATGGAGGGATTCACCCCTTTTCTGACACGACATCTGGCTCCAGCAGCTTCCACTGCAATCACAAAACCACTTCTAACCATAACAATGCACAGAGAGTATTTACAGAAGGCAGCACCTTTCTATGGCAAGTCAGGTTCTGATGTAGAGACATTTTTGCTCTTTAATGTGAAAGACGTACTCTCAGCAAGGTCCACAGTCCTTCCCCTGGCTACGTTAGCCAAGCCCATTGCAGCCCATGCAAGGTGTTGCTGTGAGAACAGATACCCATGGCAGTGGTCCTGTAGCAGAAATTACTCATTTGAGAGTCATTTGAGAAATCTCAAATTACTGAGCACACAGTGGGGGTTTCTTCCTTCCAGTCGATCAATTGTAGTAAAAGCAGTGTATTACAATGGTAGCAACCCTCCTCATCCCCACTGACTACAGCTGCAAGTCTCTCACCAACACACTTGGGAGTTCAGCTGAGAAGACAGCATGAGGTAAAACAACTTCAGGAGTCTCAGTTCATCCACAAGCCTTTTTGTGGCTGTTATGAGGAAGAGCTGAACTCAGGACTGAAGGCAACACTGGAGTTACCAGGAGATGAAGTCCCTGAGGACATCACCCCAGAACTCCTTCAGAAAGCACACTTCTCTGCTGATTGCAGTAAATTACAAAGAAGGCTTCCCTTCCCTGTCACACCTCTCCTATTTATGCATGATTTTCAATGGTGCATATTTCTGAAGCCCCATAATGCATTAAGTATGGCTGATGGAGGCAGGACATAAATTGGAACTGTTCTGCAGGAACTGTAGATGTGACAAGGATGAAAAGGAGAACTGAACTTTGCTGGGAAAAGGGATCTGTCTACTTCCCAATGCTGGAATGTGTGGGATTTTGCAGCAGCTGGAATCCAACAGGAAAACTCAACCTCTGTATTCAAGGGGGCTGATTCTGATGCTTCCCAAGTGATCTGCACAAGAAGTCAGTCTTGAACATCATCACAAACATGGCCACCCTGCCTGATTGAATGAAAATGAAACATTGATAAACTTCAATCTGTGAACTTCAACTGGCTACTTCTGCTAAAACAGTCTGGTCTCCTATATCACAGACCCACGGTCTTAATTGGGTTCCACAAAGCCCTACTTCTGCATTGAATGGCAGCTCATTAATATGCAAATTTGCCCCACACCCTCAGACGTCTCCCCAGCGCTGTTTCAGCACTGTGCTGCTGTGTATCGGTTGCCGTGGTGGCCGTGCCGGGGGAGGAGGGGGGGGGAAGCGGCAGGGCCACTATGGCCAAGACAGGGCAAGCAAAGTGGTGGGGCTGCCACGGCTGCCGTGTCTGGGACGGGGCAAGCGGAGCGGCCAAGCTGCCACTGCCGCCGCGGTCGCCATGGCCAGGACAGGGCAAGCGGAACAGCCGAGCCGCCGCCACGGCTGTGAGGGTTGATTTGCATATTCGTGACTGCTTAATTGAATAATCATGTGTGCCAGGTCACGCATGCGCACTTGCGAAAAAGGGCCTTCTTAATCTCTGAATAATTACGTTGCTAAGATGTGAAGCCACAATATGGGGGGCGTGAAATGCAAGAGGGCTGACTGTAATAATGCTTCCTCAGCAAATGACTGCAGAGAAGAGGGTATTTCAGAGAGAATATTGAATCATATAGACATCCCATTCCTGAAAGGACCATGATTTGAAAGTAGGAATCCTCTGGCACAGTGTAAGTCTCTCTGTACACAGACCTGAATGCAGGGTGTGCACTTTCAGCTGTGTTTCTTGAGGCAGCAGTCCCAACAAGGACCACTTAGATCAGAGTGTTCAGCCAAGAGCAAGCTGAAAATAAACCTCTACAGTGCACCACAGGAGGAATGAATGTGATCCACAGAGAGGGAATGAAAAGAGCAGTGCTAAAGACATGTACATAATCCATCCAGTTCTTAGACACTATTTCCATGTATGTTGGAGAAATAATGTATCAGAAGGCAGGTACACATGTCAGGTTGCAGAAAAACAACTACACAGGGAGAAACGAGAGAAGCCAATTTCACGTGTAAGATAAATTTAAGATGCAATTTCATCACAGTCTGTAAGGACCAGCATGAGCAGGTAATTTCTGATCAGACACAGCTCTTCCATTTGGCAGAAAAGCCAAAGAAACCCCAGTGACTGATAGTAGAGCAGATGAAGAGGAAACATAAGTTGCAGATTTTTAAGAGAGATGGTGATGAACACTTTTCTGTAGTTGTAATGGATTTTCTATTACACAAAGCTCTTTCTTAAATCGAGGCTATATGTACTTTACCTCAACTGAGACATTATAAGTGAAGAAAGACTCTGCAGACAGCCTGCTAGGGGCTGCCTGTGACACATCAGAGACTAGACTTCTTGATGGTCATATGGTCTCTTACAGTATTAAAACACTAAATACACTGGAGACGTCAGACAATAAGGCCTGCTGCCAGCAAGCTCTGAAGGATATCCAGGGAACAGCCCTTTTGGTATTGGTCCTTTTTCCTTCAAAGCAACAAATTCAGTAGCATGCACACTGCACTGCATACAAAACTAATGCATACACATATATGCACTGCATACACACACTGCATACAAAACTAATTTTTCATATGGTCCAGTGGGATCTGCCTCAAGTCCAGATGGTCCAGTGGTCTGCTTTTGTCAAAGACCAATGCATGATGCTGCTGTAAGATAATATGTACTGTTTCCTGCCACACAGTGCCTGTCTCAGTAATGTAGCCCCTATGATGCCCTGTTCTGACCAGCACTTGGCAGTCTTCTGCTTTTCTGCAAGCAGCTTGAGTTCACCTCCTTGCAGCAGACATCAAAGGCAGCATGCTGGATGATTACTCTCCCACCAAGGGCTGCACTTTATCACTGCTCTGCCTCAACGCACTTGTCACTGAGCAGCATCTTGCTGATGATCTTTTACTTAAGAGGTGATGTCTCTACAGCCTGCTATTTATTTTTTTTACCATTTTAAGTTTTGCCATTAATCCTCTTCAGTTTTAAAGGTACCAACTCTAATCTACCAACTCTTATCAGCTCCAGTTCCTCTTGTTTCCTCAACTCCCAGTCTAAAAAACTGCCTTATCAGTCAAGCAGCCAGCCTTGCACAATGGGCTCAGAGATGTCTAATCTTGCTTTGAAACCCTTTCATATATAAGTCTGCAAAACCAAAACACTTCAGGGGCAAAAAAACCCTAGATGGAGCTCTCCAAGCCTTTTCTTCCTCCTGTGCCCCCCATTTTGATCATCTCCCTCAGGATGTTTTCTAGACATGCACAGTCAGTCTGCCTATAGTTCCTCAGTAACTTACAAGAGGACATGGCCTTAAGCTATGCCAGGGGAGGTTTAGACTGGGTGCTAGGAAGAGCTTTTTCACAGAGAGAGTGATTCCTCAGTGGAATGGTCTGCCCAGGGAGGTGGTGGAATCAACTTCCCTGGAAATGTTTAAGAAAAGACTGGATGAGGAACTTAGTGACATGGTCTAGACAATGGGAGGCTCGGATGGATGGAGCGTGGTGCCCATGGCTCTGGGGTTGGGGGTGCAATCCCTGTGTGAGAGTCACTTGGGAGTTGGACTCGATGGTCCTGTGGGTCCCTCCCAACTCAGAATAACCTGTGAACTTGCATCCAACACACTGCCACTAGAAGGGGATTACTGCAGACAGCAATAAACTGTCCACACTAAAACAGGCCAGCTACCATAGTCACAGGTTCACAGGTTATTCTGAGTTGGAAGGGACCCACAGGATCATCTAGTCCAACTCCCCACCAACTGGACCACTGAGCTCCTCATTGAGTCTCCTCTTAAACACCTCCAGGGATGGCGACTCCACCACCTCCCTGGGCAGACCATTCCAATGAGCGATCACTCTCTCTGTGAAAAAGCTCTTCCTAACATTCAGTCTAAACCTCCCCTGAAACAGCTTAAGGTCATGTCCTCTTGTTCTGGTGTCGTCAGCCTGAGAAGAGAGATCCTCACCCACGTGGCAGCAACCTCCCCTCAGGTAGTTGTAAACAGCAATTAGGTCGCCTCTGAGCCTCCTCTTCTCCAGACTCAACAACCCCAGTTCCTATAGCCACTCCCCATAGGGCTTGTCCTCCAGTCCTTTCACCATCCTTGTCACTCTTCTCTGGACCCTCTCAAGCAGCTCAACATCCTTCTTAAATTGGGGAGACCAGAACTGCACACAGTACTCAAGATGAGGTCTGACCAGCGCCGAGCACAGGGAAAGGATAACTTCCCTAGTCCAACTGACCACACTGTTCCTAATACAGGCCAGGATGCCATTGGCCTTCTTAACCACCTGGACACACTGCAGGCTCATACTGAGTTTTCTGTCAATCATTACTCCAAATCCATTTCACCACTCTCCAGTCACTCATCCCCCGGCCGATAGCAATGCACGGGGTTGTTATGTCCAAAGGGAAGAACCCGGCACTTAGTCTTGTTAAATCTCATACTCTTGGAGTGTGCCCATTTCTCTAGTCTGTCAAGGTCCCTATAAAGGGCCCTCCCACCCTCCGGCAGTTCAACATTTGCCCCCAGCTTGGTATCATCCGCAAACTTGCTGATGATGGACTCAATTCCCTCACCCATATCATCAATAAAGATGTTGAATAGTGCTGGACCTAACACTGACTCCTGTGGGACTCCATTAGTGACTGACTGCCACCTGGATGTGGCACCATTCATCAACACTCTCTGAGTTTGTCCATCCAACCAGTTCCTAACCCAACATAAAATGCTTCTGTCCAGTCCATGCTCTACGAGTTTCTCCTGAACCTTATTATGGGAAACGGTGTCAAAAGCTTTGCTACGGTCCTAAATTTCACATCCTTTCTCAGGAACCACAACCATAAAGTAAACATCCCTGATATATATATGGATGAAGGGTCTTCCAACAACCCTTAGAATTCTCAGGGAAGGCACATGCCTACCACGGCACACTCATGACTTTGCAAGTGGGTCAGCAACCACTGCAGTGAAGTGATGCACAGTAACTTTTGCTGTCAGCTGCTGAGATGAGTGAAGCTGGGTTGCATTCAATAAACTTCATCGATGCTGTCCTTCGTGGGCATGGGACATGACTTCAGGGCCCCCGCTGAGGGAGAGGAAAACCTTTACAATCTGCACAGTTTACTGCCAGGAGTGGAGTGCCAGGTCCCTGCGGAGCAGATGGTCTCAGCACTGTCTGTTAAGGAAGGTTAAGGAGATACCCCTCTTCACTGAACCACTTCAGCTGCCAAGCTGGGGCAGGTGGGGAGGCCCTTCTCAGTGGTCCTTCAGGGCTGACACAGCTCCCTTTGGGGAGTAGTCCTCAAAGACGTGTGCCCTACCTCCACCTTCTGCAAATGGCATCATGCAGCTCATCCAGAGCTCCTGCCACTCACAAGGTGGAGCCCAGAGACCGCACTGCAGAGCATTAGTCTGTAGTCATCAGGGAAGTGATGATGAAAAAGAGAATTGCCATGGGCCCTGGATGGTATTAACAAGATTCATAGGAGGGCACTTGGAGACTACTGAAGGTGACTTCCCAGACATGCTCCCTTCACCTAGAGCTGGCTAACAGAGGTTAATATCCCTTGGCAGACCTCAGTGTATATGCAGACTTGAGTGGCTTCTCCTTTAAAGGAGAAAAATAAATCAAATGTAAATGAAGGGTAATCACTCTTGTAATCTGTTAATAATGTGCCTGTGAAGGAACTCAGGGATATAAAATGTATCTTATGGGGTCAGATCATTGAATGGCATGACAGTATATCTTTGAAACCAAAAGAAACTAGCAATCTACAAATTTGGATGGGTCTACGGGCCAAAATACCTTCATATTTCCCTGTGACCTTACCCCATGTCCCTTCTTTATCCCCCATGTTCTTCTGAGCATGTGCCATGGAACAAAAAAACCAACACCCAAATTACCTTCCCAGATCCACAACATATCCCTAGATGACCTTGGGCAAAACATTTATTGCCCCAATTTCTTAAATTCCCTGGGTGCAGAAAGGGAAAAATACCCTTTACCTACTTCACAGGAGCACTGCCATGACCAGTGAATTAATTAATGAAAACAAGGTGCAAGACTCTCTCTTTGCCCATGTTGCAGAGCTCTCTGGAAGAGGAACCCCATCATACTCAACTCCCCAAGGTGGTGTTCAGACACATTTTCTGGATACCTACTACAAGGGAAGGCTGAGGACACAGCAGCTAACATTACCAGTGCGATGCAGGAACGCCAAGTGCAAACTGGAAGTGTTGACAGAAAGTGTGCATGTTGTGGGTCTTTCCTTCATGTTGCAGAAAAAAAAAATGTGACTGGGAGGTACCTGGGAATGTTGAGAAGAGGAGTTGGTTGGAACAAGATCCACCCTCTGCCTCTACACTTTCATGTTCAGGTCCAAAGGATGAGTTTCACAACAGCATTCAGCAATTTATACGGGAAAAAAAGGAAGAAAGGTATAGATTGAAAGCACTACATTTCCTTTCTCCTTTCATTCCCCAGAACATTCTATTTATTTATTTATTTTCATAGACTGTTTCAGAAATTGCTGGGAAAAGAACAAGGATTTTAAGAGAGAATGCAGATGTATTCTTTTACATGACACATATGAATAATTTAATTTGATGCCATGAATAGCTTGGGTTTCTCTAAATAAGTCATCTATCTAGGGGTTAGGAGGGAAACTAGAACTAATATGGAGTAATATAGGAGTGAAATATGACAAATTATGTTTCTGGATAAACGATGGCACTGCATTTATACATGAACTGTAACAGAAAGGTATTTCAGCTCATAACTCACGTCATATTTCACTGCCACCACATTGGGCAAGTTGTCTGACTATTAGCTGTAGTGTAAAGAACTCATAAGATATTTCTAAATGATCCAGATATACTTAAATAGGGAATCATTTTATTTCAGGGATGGGTGCCAAAGATAGAAGTTTAAGCCCTGACTGAATGTGCAGCCTTCTGCTTTCATGCCTGGTAATTACTGGAGCAAAGCAAGGCTGTGTATGTTAATGAGAGCAACCTCAGAAACTTTTTTCCCTCCAGCAATTATGGTTTTCTTAAGCAAACTGAGTAACATGACATGAGGACCTGAGAAACACTGCTAGTGAAAAAACTCTAGTAGGTAAGTTAAACGTGGGCACATTATTTCAGCGATGTGTAGGACCCCTGCTTAGGATGTCTCCTGTTACATCTCTCAAGTTCTTCAGAGTCCCCAGGCTTGGGAAAGGAAGGTGTCTCCTTCTAGGAAACTTGTCAGAGACATGCTAAGCTGGACAGACCCATCCTGAAGAAGATCACAGGCAACAGAGCAGCAATTCCTGCAGCTTGGCTGGGTCAACCCTTCAAATCAAAACCATAATCACTGCCATTCAAAATAGTTGGGTTTTTTCACAATCTTTATCGATTGCAATGTTTTGCACAAGAGAAAAGCAACCCTTCTGGTTCTAAGAGCCCTGCTCTCTTGAAAAACAAAATCCTGGCAGAAGCAGTCTGACCAGCAATAAAACTGTCTCCCGCATATGCCCCTCCTGAAAGTATTGCATGGAGGGAATCATTACAAGGGATGAGTTGTTTTTTCAGTCTTTCTAAGAAACTAAATATCTATCCTAGATATCCATCCTAGGCAGGCACTCTGCTGTAAGACAGGCAGTGCCAGGAAGACATAGGAGAAGAGAAATAACTCATATCCCCATGGTTGTTCTGTCTTCCACAAGGCATTTTACTGAGATGCCCAGCTTGGGAATTCACTTGCCTTGTACTGACTTGTGGAGAATAGGATGTAGCTTTCACATTTCAGGAGACAACAGCTCTTCTGCACAAAGCTCCCCTACTTGTTAGTGTTTCCAGAAAGGGCTTATTTTTATAGTTTTCTCCCAGAAAGAAGTGCCAAAACAAATAAGTTACAACAAAAATCCCCTACAAGAACTGAGCCAGCAGCTCCCATGCCTTGATGAGTCGTGGCATGTCAGTCAGTGTGGCAAGATATGCAGCAATGTGTGCATCCTCAAGGGGAGAATCAAATCCTTTAAGGATCTCATAGTGGGAAAGCCAACCTTGCACTTCTGCTGTTTCTCCCTCTCCCATTTTTCTCATAATTTCTGCTCTCAGTCCTGGTACATACTAAGCCTTTCCACCCCAGTTCGAGTCTGTTGGCAACTTTAAAAACCATTTGCTTCTTTTCAGTAACTGCTGGGGAAAAAAGTCTTTTTCATGAGACACACCTGTGCTGTGTGATTCAGGTGCTGGTTTTGTCCTTTGGACAGATAGGCAAATTTTTGTTTAGTTAATAGTCTGTCATGGTTCACTCCCCTATTTAGTGACTGCTGTCCTTAAATATGTACTTTTCTTCCATTCCCAGAGCCTCAACACATGAAGTTATATCTCTAATTAACTTCTGTACTAGCCATGCCCAGGGGGCCTTCATGCAACTGGCCACACAGATACAGCATCTGTCCATATGTGAACCAGACGAGCACAACACAGTAGTTATTTGCTGGTCTTGGGCTGTCTAAAGTATCTCTCCTTTCCTAACCATCTTTCTGCATGATCATCTGCATAATTTAGACCTTCCTACAATGGAAGTTACTCCCCATGCTGAACATCTCTTGTGCTGAGTGCAGCTGCACAGCAAGTCTGGTTCATGGAAAAGTGTGGAAATCACAGTGCTTCACAAGGTAGGCCAAGTAGCACAGCAACAGCGACTGATACTGGGCTCAAAGCAGAGGCTTCTAACAAAGCCTAGGATTCCAGCTAACCAGATCCTTACCCATTTAAGAAGTGACATGTATGACCTCAGGAGGTTATAGTACAGAGAAATAGGTCCGATAGAAGAAAGAGCCAGGGAAAATGATGCACACACTGTCACAGCATAGTACCAAAATTTACAAAGACTGTCTCCTTTCTCCCCTTAAGATCCAAGAAAGGGAAGAATGAAGTTCTACAGCTGGTTTTTTAGACATGTTCTGTATGAAAAGCTGATCAAGCTCCTACAGTATCACTTTAAAGAGACTGAGGGTTCTATATTGCAAAGGCACCTTAAAAATTCCACCAAGAAACAGAAAAGCATTTTTGGTATAAAACAATTTTTCCTTATACTGTTGATTTTCCCAGCCTTTTTTTTTGCTTCTTCTCCAACAGTTCATTAAGGAAGGAAGGTCTTGTTGGTTTGAATTGAGTAGAGGGAGACCTTATTTTGCTGCCTAAATGACAGGCCAGATGTGTCAAAAACACCATTAGGCAATTTCATGTGTGCCTCAGTCACTACCGCATGAGAGAAACTGGGGCAAAAAGACAGCAAGTAGGAATTTTGTTTTGATTAAGGTAATTATACTTCCCACAG
The DNA here is from genome assembly GCA_013390025.1 of Pitta sordida. NCBI lineage: Eukaryota > Metazoa > Chordata > Aves > Passeriformes > Pittidae > Pitta > Pitta sordida. Next base: position 63,575 of record WEKX01013065.1, read on the forward strand.
TCAATTCTGAAATGCTGTGGAAGGGTGCAATTTGAGCTAACACTCTCACATATATCAGAGAGAAACTTTTTTGTCTCCCTGCGGATGCAGTGAACACTGCATTACTGGCACACACTGAGAAAAACACCTCCCTCTTCCTACCTTATCAATAAGTGAAAAAAGAATAAAAAGGGGAAGCCAGGTTCTTTTTGGGTTTCACCTGTGTTGATCACAGGGTGAAACTACTACAGGAGGTGAAAACAGAAATTTGTTCATTCTCAGTGGAGAAAATCCCAGCAACAGAGAAACACAAGCAAACAGTCTCCCAATCTCAACTGGGACATTTGTGCTGAAGCTATGGCTTTGTCCAGACAGCCAAACAGTCTTCACTAGGTAAGGAATCTTAGACACTGGAGAGAGTTTTCAGACCAGCAACATTAGGTACACCCTGCATTCCCAGACACATTGGCAAACACAATCTCGTGCCACACTTGGGCAGCTGATTTCAGCCAAAACAAAAAAGATAAAGTAAAAAAATGCATCATTTAAGAAGGAGTGAAGCTGATTTCCATAGTCTGCCCCATTACTTTACAGTGAGCAATCAATGAAGCACAGGAATACAGAAGAAAATATTGCATTTGGATTTAATGAAGTGCTTCACTCCATCAGAAAACATACCTTTTATTTCTGAGACGTAGGATTCGTTACAGCTTGAAACCTAAAGACTTCTGATTCTGGGTTCACTCAGAGCCAGAAATGTTTTGTGTTTGAGCCAGTATGTAAAATAATACTGCTCTGTGCCCAGCTCAAGTTAGCTGAAGGCAAGAGAAGATGCTGGCCTGTTGATTAAGACAAGCTCCATGTGGGTGGACAGATGCTCCCAGCCCCGACCTTTCACACTATTTAAGCACATGGGTCTTCTTCAGTTTCTGATCAGTCCCTTCAGAAGCAGGAGACAAATGCTTGTCTCCATTAGGTCCAGTGGAAATTTTGCCATTGGTATCGGCAGAGTTGGGAATTTACCCAACAAATAAAGGTGATTATTCCCTGTCTGGTTGGAGGAGAAAGTGATAGAGCTGACCCCATGCAGACTAGTATACAAAGCTCAGCTCTTGGAGACTACTTAATTTCAAATATGCCCTCCTCCTCCCAGCCTTCCCCACAGACCCCAAATTATGTCTGACCTCTAGCTCCTGGAAATCCTCCTCTTCCTCCACATCATAGGAGAGGGTGTGAATCTTGATGTCATCTGCTGACAGATCAATGAACTTGCTGTCCGGGTATTCCAGGCTGTCTTTGGTGGGAGAGTGGTCCTCGATGAAAGTAGTTTCACAGCACTCAGAGCCAATGCTCTCGCCCCATGAACGTAGCACGTTCTCAGAGTAGAGGATGATGTTGGGCCGGTAGTGAGACTCCACTGTCTGCTGCAGCATGTTGGGGTCCAGGAGCTGCTGCACAGGGTCATTCTTGCCGTTCTCCATGCAGCTCGGAGAGGACAGACTGCCCACTCGGTGGCTCTGGTACTGCGGGGTCGGGTACAAAGAGACCAGACCATCTCGACCCTCTGCCATTAAGTTCCTTGTATTAATTAAACCGTTCCTTTTCCCAGCTTCAGTGATCTTACTGTGCATTAGTACACTGTTCTGCTCAACCAAGCCATCCATACTGGGAGGTGTCCAAGGCAGTGGGACGAGTGGCCTTTATTTTGCTGTACCTTAGAGACAGTTCACACTGGGGCGGTGGCTCCCATTTTCCTGACAAAGAAAGGAAAAAGAAATTAAGGTGAGGACAAAGGCAAGGAATAACCTACCATGGCACTCAAATCAGTTTATCTTCCATATCATCTCAAGAGACTATAGTGCCCGACATATGTGCACACCCTGACCTAGTTCTCCCAATAAATGTCTACTTAGAGAGTGACGAGAGATGCTAAAAAAGATTTTAAAAAAACCCACAAAACAAAACCCAACGAAAACAAAGAAACAAACAAAAACAAAGATAAAAGAACTGTTTTCAGTTCTCAGAAATCTGCAATTGCAAAGGGTGGGTAGCTGCTATGTTCAACTGTCAGTGTCTGCAGCCAGTCTTCACCCTTGGAAAGCGCTTTATTGTCCTTTGGAAATACATCTGAAGAAAAATAAGCAGGAAGCATTCTTCAAATCAACCCAAAAAAGCATGAAACGGAAGGTGAGATCAGATCTGACCCAGAAGAACTAAAAAAACCTCAGCTGGATGGGCTCTCAAATCCTCTGTGTTGCTCTGGGTGCCCTACTTCTTCCAAATCCTCCAAGGCTCTTCCAGGCCAACAGACTGAAGGGCTGAGATCTGGCTTGTCAGTGTGACCATCCCCATCAGACGCACCTTAAAAACCTGGATGCACAGTCACTTGATCCCCAGGAACTACTTGTCTCCTTTTGAACCAGAAAACAGTTGTCTTCTTTTGCACAGGAACAAAAGCTGTCCTCTGTCTCACCTGACCCTCAGTCTGGCTCTGTATTTTGTGGGCTGCACTAAGGCATGAGAAATCAAAGAACAGCTCTGAAGGCTAAAAAATACTTTTCTTCCAGCCCAAACACTTTCTCACCAGAATGCTAGTTTTTGCTACTTTCCTGAGGTGTAGCCAAAGGAAAATGTTTTTTGAAATACGGATGTAGCCACCGCCACAGCAAAACTCAGTTCAGGGGTTTGTTTCTGGGCCTGACCACAAAAATTAGAGAAATGCTGCTGGCTTCAAAAAGCTTCATGCTAGATCCTCTAAGGCCGAATTATTAAAAAAGGTTTATGTGTCCCCAGTGTGCTGTCTGCAGGAAACCAAGAATGACACATAGAAACACACATCCATATGTATTACTTTTACTTGATGAATTCTCTCTATTTCCCTTTCATATCAGACAGCCTCTAACAGAGCAGTGTCTAGCAAAAGCCTAGTTTTATTTTCTCTAAATAACTCCAGACTTCAAATGTCTGCAATTTCCCTCTGGAATGCAAAAGATACTTAAACCATTCTAAGAGCTAGTTTTCCATTCCAACACTACCAATGAAACAAGAAACTCATTAACACACAAGAGAGCTTCACCCAGCATGCTCACATGTTTATATTCATAGCATTTGGTTTAACATGCAGAAAACACATTTTACTGTATTGTCAAATAGCTCAATGCTTCTCCTAAGTGAACTAGCTGGAAACCTACACAGCAGAAAATACACCATTATGTGGTCTCATGGGATTTACACAACACAGGTCTCAGCACCAAACCTGGGAAACCTGTGAACAAAATTAAACCAATTTGCAGATGAGCTTGTAAACTTTGTTTCACCAAAGGATTAGTCCCAAAGCCCTTAATCCATCTGTAACAGATAGGACTGAGAGCAGGTACCCTGCCTTTCCAAGGAAAACTCATTTCCATACGCAACCATGCCTGTACTAAATGAATACAGGACCATCTCCTTTTCCTACTCCTATCAGGGTAGCGTTAGCCCATGTCAGCACAGAGGTACTTGTGTGAATTGGAGTTGCTTGCAATTAAGTTCAGCAGGCAAGAGTGGGTGGGGAGGCCAACGAGTTGACATTGGCCTTAGGGCTCTTGCTTGCAGAAAAAGGATCTTCCACCCGCTGCTTCCCACTGGGTGCTGGCAACCCACAAGATATCCTGTGGGCTGCTTCAGTCTGTCTGCTATCTAGCCACAACCTCAGCTGGGGAACACCCTCTGCTTTACCCAGGCAGGTATGTAATCTAGGTAGCAGGATCATTCTCTGCTGTGTCTCCAACCACTTCCCCCAAAACCTTCCACTTCATACTCCAGTTTCTAAAAAAAACCCAAAACGGATGTACATTACCACTGGCAGAGAAAAAGTCAACAACTTCAGAGTAAGTTCTCAAACTTTTCTCAGTTATCCCTGAGCTGGTTTGGAAAATGCAAAAGACTCCCTGATGTGTGACACCAGTGATCAATCACGCTGAAGCCAGAGAGACTTCACCCAAAACTGCAAGCCATTACACAAGCATTCTTAGACCTGTCATTTGTGCAAGCAAAATGAAAGCAGGAATATGCCACAGATGTAGCTGAAATTGGAAGAAGACGCACAAATCAAACAACTCCCCTCCCAGAAAAATATGTTAAGAGCTCAACAGTTTGCCACTGTATCAATGGCTGCAGCAAAGCTTGGATCAGGTCTCACACCTCCCTGTGGTCACAATATAAAGAGGTATATATAATCTGGCTTGATCAGCACCCAGGAAAATGCCATTTTAAAGTAGTTTTATTATATGCCTGAGAGCTGTGTTGTCAGATTCTGTTTACATCTTTGCACTTGCCTCTCATCCAGATAAAGCTTGGTTTTGGAAATGCAGTCTCACTCCAGATGTTCTTCTGATGGCTGTAGTGTCGTCATGGGAAATCCTCATGTTGAATGGGTGCAAATGAGGCTCTACAGGCACAGTAACACCAGAGGTAGCTTTGTGTGCAGACACATGTTCCTTATACAGTTTTAGGTGATCATTTTCAGAGGGATGGATTATTACGAAGGATCACTCCCATCTATTTAAAGTCGATTTGCATGGGGCACTCCAAATCATGAGAAATTAAAATTATCCTTCAGCTCTTCTCATACTTCTCAGCAACAAGAAGAGAAAAGTAAGGACAGGACATAGGAGACAATGCTTTAGTATGCCAAAATGATCTTTTGTCCTAATTAAGTATGGGCAGTTTCACTAGGCAATGCAACTAACTCACACTGGGAAAATTAGGAATGCGTGATAGCTAAAGGTTTCATTGCTAACAGTGGAAGTAAAAAGACCTCCATGCTATTTTAGTATTAAAAATATGCAGCAAATCCAGGAGCATTTCAGAATGTCACTGGGATGTCAGTGTCACTAGGATGCGGAACTGTCCCACACCATCACTGGCTCTTCAATGATCATCATCTTATACAATGCAGGAGGTTAAAAGGTTAAAAGGAGGCCCAAGACTCAACATTGTTTCAAAAGGTAATTTGTCTCCAAAGTGTTTGGAGTGACTATAGATACGACTCTGCAGAAGATCTAAACCAGGACTGCCCATGATAGCTTTGGATGATATCTCTACCACCCCAAGGAACTGAGAACCACCACGTTACAGCCTCACACATCCTGCCTAATCACCCACACCAGCAAAATGTCAGCAAACCACCCCATAACTTGGCTTCAGCCTGTGCCCTCTCCAGACAACACGTACGCTGCAGTAAGTAAGTTCCATGCCCAAAGAGTGTCCCCACCTCTCATGCGGGAGACCGGGTGTTTGATTCTCGCCAGGGAGGCAGTGGTACCATTTAAGAGGTGGACTCAGTGATCCTTGTGGGTCCCTTCCAACTCAGAATATTCTGTGACTCTGTGATCTGAGAAGTCCAAAGGGGAAAACCTCCCTGTTTCAGCAGGTAAGACAATTCAGCAGCATGAACGTGATTGGTGTAGGACCATTCAGCCTATGGGTGACCAAACATATTTTGGCATCCCTCGGTTACTAAACAGGATAGAGCCTTTAGTGTCGCTCAGACCTACCATGGATCTATCTGGCAGGTGTTTACCTGCTGTGCATTTAAACCAGTCTAGTAAACCAATCTTGCGGATTCTGAGCAACTCTTTCCCCTAGGGATGGCTGATAAGGAAAAGAAAGCATCCGAAATGAGGGAAGGACAAGACAGGGAGCATCCTTCTCACACAGAACTCCTTCAATAATAGGGATAAGGCATTTCTCAAGACATCCTCCCCAGAGTCCCACATAGCAGTGAAGCCAGCATGCCTCAGGGAAGGTCAGCAGAGATATGTGGATGGCAGCATGCAATCAAGGAAAATTGTTTAATCCTAGAGCCATTTCAATCTGTAACTGGCTAGCTACCTTACCAAAGCCTGACCCAATGGTCTCAGCTTGGCAAATGTACTGCTTAATGGTAAGAGGCTAATAAGTCTCTTATGGCTTTTGATTATACTATCTTAACATCAAAATAAAAATGAAATAACAATAATAATGCATAGATTTTTCCTTTCAGGGTGAAATTCCTGTGTGGCTGGCTATTAGGTTTAAATCAATAGCATCTTGATTGCCTAGTGCATTTTGATGCATAGCTGAAACAAGCTCAATTGCTGTCTACGGAAAAGGAGAAAGAGTTGAGGTACTGAGAGATTCTTCATCAATAAAAAGGTAGGATTGAGGGCATTGTCAGCCTGTGAGACACTGGATTATTATTTAATTATTGGCTGAGACCAACTCAAGCGTGCACTTGGCAGGGAAGGTCAAATTTCATGAAGGTGAAGTGGTGCCCTGCTCCATACCCCAGCTCTTTGGAACCTCCTTGGCTAGTCCCAGAGCAGATGTCAGTCACTGACACACTGGGAGCACTACCTCACACCACACCCTGGAGCCTCTAACCCAGCATCAGAATGGCTGGCACACCAGGAGCACTGGCTCACACACTGTCCCAGAGCCCCAGTCCAGCCCCAGAGCAGCCAGCAGTAGCAGGGCCAGAAGTCTTGCCTGGAAGGCATGGCTACAAGGGCCAGAGCAGATAAAAACAAAGACATATGGTCTTCTTTTTGTCAGGGCCTTGCCATTTCCTGCACTCCTGGTAGCTTGACCTATGCTGGATCTAGGGTGCTAGCTACAGTTCTCCTTTTCTCTCTTCCTTTCTCTCTCTCTTTCTTTCTTAACTTCGTCTTCTCCTCCTGATCTCCTTTCTCGATATTTGGGTAACTTAAAGCTGGATGGTTTGGATTTTGTTAAGTTGTAGGTGTTAGCATGTGCTGAGTCAATGCTTTGTGAATTTTTTTTTTTTTTTGGCTGAAAGTTGCCTTTTAAACTTCAGCCAGGTTCCCTCATTTTCCAAAGTTTGCAAGTAAAAGTGTGTTATGTATTGGATCTCCTAAGAAACACGTGTAGCCTCTTCTCCTATGCACTCTATCAAGGTATGAAAAGAACTGAAGGCCCTTTTAACAAATTTGACAGGGAGATTTGGGGATATTTTTAAAGTAAAACCCCTTTGATGACTTGTAGTTTGAGCCTGAGGTCTTACACAGCCACAAATGAAGTTTTATGACCTCATGGAATAAAGAGAACCTCCCCTGAGCTCTTCTTTTCCCAATCACCAGCTGAAGGGACTTAAATCATGTTTCCAAGGCTATTGTAACTAGCTGCTACATCAGTGCTGGTGGGAGAATTAAGACTCAAAGGCTGCACTTCATTTCACCTGCTGGAGACACCTGAGCACATTTCTTTGGAGAAATTAATTGCAGATATTCAAGGTGCACAGGTCCAGGGAGCTCAATCTCCCTTTGGAGCAACAAAACCCCTGTAAAATACAAGAGAGATCTCACAGCTTAATACCAGTCCATCCGAGGGTGATGAAAGAACTGCCAGATGAACTCGCCAAGCCATTCTCCATAATTTACCAACAGTCCTGGCTTACTGGTGTTGTACCACAAGACTGGAAAACGGCCAATGTGACACCCATCCACAAGAAAGGTAGGAAAGATGACCCTAACAACTACAGACCAGTCAGCCTGACCTCAGTCCCATGCAAAGTCATGGAACGGATGGTCTTGTGTGCTATTATGCATCAACTACAGAACAACCGCGACATCGGATCTAGTCAGCATGGATTTCGGAAAGGCAGGTCCTGCCTGACCAACCTGATCTCCTTTTATGATCCAGTGACTCAACTGGTTGACGACAAAAAGGCTGTGGATGTTGTGTACTTGGACCTTAGCAAAGCCTTTGACACGGTTTCCCACAATAAGCTTCAGGAGAAACTTGTAAAGCATGGACTGGATGGAAACATTTTATGTTGGGTTAGGAACTGGTTGGAAGGGCGAGCTCAGAGGGTGGTGGTGAATGGTGCAACATCGGACTGGCGGCCAGTCACNGGGTGTGGACCTCTTCTTTCAGGCTGATGACACCAAAACGAGAGGACATGGCCTCAAGCTACGCCAGGGGAGGTTTAAACTTAATGTTAGGAAGCGGTTTTTCACAGAGAGAGTGATTGCACATTGAAATGGACTGCCCAGGGAGGTGGTGGAGTCACCGTCCCTGGAGGTGTTTAAGAGAAGACTCGATGAGGAGCTCACTGACATGGTCTAGCTGGGGGGTGCAGGGCTGGATGACCCTGGGTCCCTTCTGGCCCGGAGTTGCCTGCTACACTGTGAGGGAACTAGGTTTGTGTTTACCACTCTGGGATGTGCTTTCGGATCTGTATGGGTGTTAGATGGTGAGTTGGACTAGATGATCTTTGTGGGTCCCTTCCAACTCATAATATTCTGTGTGTAATTCTGTGTGTGTAATCAGAAGAGTGAAGGCGAAATGAGGCCCCTAAATTCAGATGGAGGTGCAAGAGAGAATGGCATGAGTGGTGCTCAGAGGCAAAAGGCAGTAAGAGCTTCTACAATGCCCATGCAGGGACTCCTTGGACATAGATTCAGCCACAACACTTTCACTAAGACCCAGGCCAGGCTCACATGCCTGTGACTCACGGGCAGGTCCTAAAATTAGGATTGCCCCAGTTTCTAGGTTAACTCAGCCCAGAATACCCAGATGGCAGTGTGTCTGAGCAGATAACCTCTAACAGACTACCTGAGGAAACTGGAGGATGCCATCTCTGCAGGGATCCAACACTCGAAGCAGAAAAAAACCCCACTCTCATCACCTAGGACTGCAGTGAGGGTTCAGAATTATGCTGACAGTAAAATGAAACTCATCAGAGTCCTTTAAATAAGAAAGCAGTTCAGTCTGCTCCAAGATGCAGAGCTAAATTAACTAGTTTGATTCAGGTTTCATCTGTCTTTTCCCAGTTTTAATTTGCCCCACAAATCACTCACTGGTACCGAGGCTAACCAGAAATAATTCTGCATTTTCAGACCTGAGACTGCAATTGGAAGGGAAAACCAAGTTCCAACAGGCCGTGCATCAACCTTCAATCTAACCTTGGGAATGATATATTTTTACCCAGGTCTCTAGTATTAAAAGTGACTCCATTGATTATTATAACCTTAACTCCTTCCAATTTCTTGTATTTCTTTTATTTTCTCCTCTCTTTTTCTTATTTTAAGAAGAAGCTGCAAAGAGTGCCAAGATATTTAGTCTGAAATGCTGTAGTTTATTAAGCTATCACCTGTGTTACGGCAGAGCCCAGCTACAGTAGCTGCAATGAGAGCTATGCTCTGCTGGGTGTTCTGCAGCCTCCTGCTCTGGTAACAGTGGCTGACTAATTAAGGAAAGGGTGTAAGACAGAGAAATGCCAGCTGTGGAGAGGGCACTTCCCCATGAAGAAGTTAACCACATGAAAAGGCTGTCTAGGGAGGTCCTGCAGTCTCCATCCTTGGATCCTTGGAGGTTTCCAAGAGCCCAGTGGATGAAGCTCTGAGCAACATTGTGTGAACCCATAGTTGACCTTGCTTTGAGCACGATACAGAACTGGAGACCTCCTGAGGTTCTTTCAACTTGATTATTCTATGATTCAAACCCCTCTGATCCTTACAAATTCCCACTCATCTCCCATGCTCCCAAAAAGACATTCACTGTTCTGAAATCCCTCTCCCAATCCCTAAGTGATTCTAAATCTAACCAGCATGGCATGAAGGGGCAATAATGACTCTTTGCAGGGCTTGAACACCATCAGGAACTGATTCAGCCTCCTGACTACCAGCTTCAACAAAATGCTCCTGGGTATGATTCCGGTTCCCCCATTGTCAGCACAGAGAAAGAAGTGGGAAGAAAGCTTTTTTGAAGAGCAGGCAAGCCAAATGGTAAAAGCTGCAGCCTGAAAAAAAACCACATCAAGAGAGGCTTGGAGGTTGAAGGTTTCCTGGTGCAAGCTTTCACATAAGAGGGAGTTTTTAATACCCAATGCAGTAGGCTTCAGCATTGTTTGAGGTACAGTCAGGTCTCCTGTATCGCGCGTCCGTGGTCTTAATTCAGACCCACGCAG
>WEKX01013082.1:0-29973 GCA_013390025.1 Pitta sordida
TTTATGGGACAAAATATTTCAGTATTGAATCTCCTAATTCTCATAAAACCCCACTGAGTTTACATCCCTTTCTCCACATTGTTGCAGGACTCGTTCAAGGAGGAAATGTATGAAAGATATAATCATTAAGCCTACAGGAAATGCACTGTGATGCCACAGTGGTGTATAATAAGTGGTGGTAATTTTTCAGAAATAACTTTCTTTTGGTTTTGCTTGGATAAATTCTGAGTGAGCCGGTCTTCTACAGGTGAGTTTCCTATAGGAAGTCTCATATTAATCTACTCCTAAAGTAGAAATGCACTTACACTGTACCTGTGTGATATGACATATATGCAACACAGGTTTTTCCAAAATAATATCTGATAAAATCCTGAGCACTGTGATTTTTAGCAATCTTCACATGATCAACTCAGCACATCCAAAAGACAAATGAGAACAAGGGAAAGGACTGTCAAATAGAGAAAGACCAGAACATTAAGCTTCAAAAGAGGGGCTGGTCTTGTTCATAAGGCCCTACATAAGCAGTCAGGCAGTCTGGATTCAATTCCCAACCTTTCCACAAATCTTCAGTGAAAGTAGAATATTTTTTCCCCCGATGCTCTTCGTAAGATATTGAAAAGCATCTGGGATGTTCCCTGCTCTTCTCTAAGCAGGGAAAAGGCAGGACTGTTATCAGCCATGCTAACAAGTCTATTTGACAGGTCGTTGTTGGATGAATATGCTGCTCCTGATGACAAGTGCACCAGCTCACTTATGATTTTGGAGCTCTTGGAGGGCTCACTCATCAGAGCATTTGGTTACAATCATTCCCTTTGAGTTACTTAATCAGTATCTCCTGTCAGGCTGCAGGAGACTGAAAGGATGTAGAAATAGATGACCAAAGGGATGACAATTCTTAATTATCAAGCTGTATATTTAGTTCTGAGGAGTCCCCAAACTCGGGGAAGGGAGGGTCAGCTTCGTGATCATACTGGAGCTGTGCTGTGAGTTTGATATTTTAAGCAAACCCTTTCAGCCAGCGGCAGGTTCACAGTCAGGGAACAATGGGAGCAGAGGCTGCTTCAAATTTCTTACATACCAGTGATGCCAATTTATGAATTCTTCTATAAATCTCTGGAGATACAAACCATCTGTAAAGAATAAAAAGACAACAACATTTATGCATTTGGTTACACATAAGAGGAGTGAATATGTTTTGTTTAGACAATTCCCATGAATTCCAGTCTCAAGAATCACTGACAGTGTGTCTTGTTTATGAGTTTTAAATAATGACAGCAAAGCAGAGTTTCCAGATAGCTGTACAAAAACACAGATTAATAAGTGACTGCCTTCCACTTTGTTTTTGTTACTGTGCCTTTTAAAGGGATGAGTTACACCCTATTTGGATATGCTAGTGGCTGAGCAGAAATAAAAGAGCTTATCTGCTAATTTAATTTTATCTGCTAAATCAAAAACAGTTATTATAGGAGCATCAGTTAAGTCTTAATTATACGTTTCTGCTTCTTGAAGAAGGAATAAACAATGAGGTATATGACAGACTTAGGATATTTTTCCAGGTCTTTTATCTTCCTTTGACCTTGGAGGTTATGTGTACAAATTATATCGGAGGATTAGGCCTGAGAAAATTAGGATTTATCATTTTTAGTGATAGTTAGAAGACTTTTCCAATGTATGGGTGTTATTTTTCAATGCTTTGCTGGGTTTCAGGGACATAACCTACCTTTTACTCCTCAGGATGACCTCCTACCATGTCTAAACAGAAAAAGACGGCCTGTTATCTGATTGACAAGGTAACAGTATTACCACATGGTCTTTTCATATACCCAGAAAGGAAAAAAAAAAAAAAAAAAAAAAAAAAAAGGAGNAAAAAAAAAGAAAAAGAAAGAGGAGGGAAAAAGAACATTTTTGGTCAGGTTAAAATAAGTTGTGAACATGCTTCTAGAGCAGTGCTTGCTTACCTTGAGCTGCAGCAGAACTTCTGGATTCTTTCAGTGATATTCTTTAAAAGAAATACTTTTATAAGAAAGTTTGGTTCATAGCAAAATTTATCTCTTCTCAGTGCAAGTTTCTTCTAGTCTAGCCTGCAAAAATGTACCTGTGAGCTTTGCTACGTGCAGAAAAGAAGAAATCACTACTCTAGGAAGCTGGGGAAGAATCTGGAGTACATGTTTGATGAGGAACATCTGAGGGAGTTTGGGGGGCTGAGACTAGAGAAAAGGAGGTTCAGGGCAGGTTTATCACTCTCTACAACTCCCTGAGAGGAGATTGGAGCCAGATGAGCATCAGACTCTTCCCCCAGATAACAAGTGACAGGATGAGAGGCAATGTCCTCAAATGGCACCAAGGGAGATTTAGATTGGATATTATAAAAAATTTCTTCACTAGAAGAGTGGTCTGGCATTGGAAGAGCATGCCCAGGGAAGTGGTGGAGTCACCATCCCTGGAAGAATTTAGAAAACGTGTAGATGTGGCATTTGGGGATGTGGTTTAGTGATGGCCTTCTCAGTGCTGGGTTAATGGTTGGAGTCAATGATCTGAGAGGTCTTTTCCAATCCAAATAATTTTATGGTTCTGTGATTCTACTTCTCTGAAGAGAAAGAGGAGCTGAGTCACTATCACAGCTGTGCAACTTCAAGTAATGATTGTAGAGTTATTTAGGCTCACAATTACTTTCCCTCATTTTACACTTACATCCAATACACGTAACAAGTCCTTGTAACAGCTGTATATATACAGCTGCATCAGTGGTAACACCACTGTGATTTCTACCAGGGTGCCTTTCCATGCAGACCAAGAGAGTTGAATCAAAGTTCTGTTGTTTTTCCTTTTAAATTTTGCCTCAGCTGTATATTTCTAACCACTATAATTACCCTCTGCAAAATACACCGTCTTGCTGCAGAAGAACAAAACGTTACTTACCCTGTTCCCAGCTCAGGAGGACAGGGAATAAGCTCAGGGATCAGAATCTACAATCACACATAAACCTTGAGGAGTGTACGTAGAGTTCAGATTTTTGTGGTGTGTAGGGCAAATTCCCATTAATCCTTAGAGCTGTGTGGCTTGCAGCTTCGTAGCTTCCAGATCCTTTTGGTCAAGAAGCACTTAGTCTATGATGCTCTAGAGACTGATGTCATGACTTAGCCAAGTAGAATTAAAAACACGGATGTGAAGATAGGCTGCGAAGGCAAGGATATCCACTTGGGGCATAGGTGTCATGCCATGAGAAAAGTAGCAGAAAGGATTCTTTGCTGTAAGGAGTGACCTGAAAATCCAAGGCCATTAATGTGAATTTGAGATCAGCTTTCCACGGCTTTACCAAGGAAGGCTATAAAAAGGACAAAATGCTCCGGGCCTCGCAAGAGTGCAGATGTTAATGAAAACAAAAATCAGAAGTTGAAGCATAACCAATTTAATGCCTGTCCGAACTTGTACATGAGATATCCACTTGCAAGGCATACGGCAAGAGCCTGTGACCTCATTTCCCTTGGCACACGGGTAGAAAGTGTTATTTTCTCATGCCATCACACAGAAACCGGAAGCTTTTTTTTCCAAGTGATAACTTGAACAGATGCAACTTATTTCCCAGTAATGCAGGAGGCAACATGTGTTGCCACTGCAGTTTGAAATGTCCATTAATTTAACAGTAAATCCCTTATCCCTGTAAAATGAAAACACCATATTCTGCATGGACAGAGAAGAGTGTCTAACTCTGCTTTTCAGATGTTAGAGCCTCCAGTGGACAATTGTTCACCAATTTCAATTTACACAGCTGGCTGTCTCATCCTGAAAAGATGCCTTAGGACTGAGAAAGCATGGAAAGTAAATTACCATCTCATTCCAAACAACATCATTTTCCTCTCCCCCAGGCTAAAATTGAGGTATGTTAATACAACAATGTTAGGAAGTCAGCCCTGCTTCTGTTGGCACAACATTTGACCTATGTAAAAGAGGCCAAAATTTTCTGGACCTGTAGAAATGAAGTTTTGTACATACCAGATTCTTGTTTGTCTTACCCAAAGATGATTATGAGGAAGGGACTGAGGTACACAAAGAAATGAAAGCTTCCATTGCCATTAGAATAAAAATTAAATCAGCCCCATCTTGCAGTGTTAAAACATTCAAGTAAAAATGAAGTTTCTCGTTTATGTTGAAAAAATAAGCACATTGAGGATTCTGTTCTCAAGTACGGCCAATTTTTCTTCTCCATGTAATACAGCAGAGGAAAATACTAAAGGCAAGACAGTCCAAATCCGTTTCTGACATTATCAACAATGGGAAGGGAATAATCTGACTCAGCAAGTTCACTATTGCTAAGTACACTTGAGCATGCTGAGTTTATAAATTTGATAATGCTTGGTTTATGGGTTTGATTACTGAGTCAAATTATAGCTCAAAATAATTAGCCCAATTAATGTTCACTTTACTACTGTGCTGAAAAAGCTCACAGAACTCAGAGCCAAATGCTAATCATGAGCCACATGCGACAGCAAGAGGGAGATGGGAGCTGCAGCAGACACCCCCAGCCCAACAATGCTCTTTTTCATCCTTCCTTCACTTCATTTCTGTCAGATTATTTTAACATTCATGAATAGTTTTCCAGAGCTATGGTACAATGGCTATTGTACAAAAATCTGGTGTGAGGAGACAGAAGATACAGCCACTGTAAATACCAGGGACCACAAAGAATTTTTTGCAGCCATATCTCAGTTCAGCATGGACTGTTGGTTATGGGGCCTGTGAGATCATTTTGGGAGTGCACAGAGCTACAACCCAAAGCATGTATGAGGGTTGAGTTCAACTGTGAGACCCCTCAAGAGTTCAGGTACCTCCAGGATTAGGGAGGGGCCAGAATAATCATCTTTCTAATCACAATTTTGAACTTTGTTGTCTCTGTTGTACCTGGATCCTGCTGTCAACACCTAAACCATGTTGCTGATGCTCATAATTCCTGCAGAACACATGGGTGGATGTCTCTTTCATTCAGTTATGATCATCCTCTGCCTTCCCCAGACTCCCATGAAAGCGTGAAAAGTGCAGTTATTCATGCACAATAAGGCGTGATCGTTATCACGATTTGTTTCTGCAAATGTTGTTAAAACAAGGCAATATCTGAAGCTCCACAAAAGATGTGCCTTTCTCATGCAAAGCATAACATTTCTAGCGAGTCGAATGCTGTGTCAGAGCTGGGTAAGCCAGAATATTCCAAACATTTTAATGCATGTGCACACTCCTCCAGTGTGAGACACGTGTTTATCAGCCAAGGAGAATGCCATCAACAAAATTCAATGGCTAGAGTGGTTTGCCATCATTCTCCTTGCAAATGAAGTATTCATTAAAAAAAATTTAATTAGCTATAGAAAAGTTGAATTTATATTGATTTTTGCTTATATTTAAGCCATCTTTTCCCTAAGGAATTTATCTCTAGTCATCTGCAAAACCTTGCCCACATTTACATTGCTATGAAAATAGTGTTATAAGAAGCATAACTCTGTAACTGAAGTCTGAGGCTTACACTAAAAATCAGTTATTGGGAGATATAGAACAGCTTAAATTTCAAGACTATCCTCTTGAGATATCTGCCTGTTTCTAGAATGTCTCTCTTGGCTTTCAAAGACATTTCATGAGCAGGGACACCTTCTACTAAACCAGGTTACTCAAAGTCCCATCAAACCTGGCCTTGAGCAAACAGACCTCTAATTCACCGAGGAGAACGTTTGTCACTTTTGGAACAATGGCAAGTTGCTTTTAGGAGTTATCCTGCATGTCCAGATGTTATTTGAAGAGTGGTGGCTTGTCTTGCTTTGTATTTGCCATTCCATTAGTTTTGGATATGTAAATAGAGACCATTATGGTCCCAAGCTGTCCAAAATAGCCCTGAGTGCTCACAGGTATACCCAAGTTGCTACAAAGTTGGGTATCACATGCTGAAAAGCAACAGCTGCTCTTCTACAGGGAACAGTACTGAAATAGAGCATCTTTCCAAAAGCTGTGCAATGTTACCCTTTGCATCCTTAGGGTTTGGCACCAAATTACTTCCACTGAGAAGTATGTGGATGAACATGTGCAGATGGAAGCATAAATATGAAATACTCCACCTGAACACTCCCCCTAACTGTGCAGGCAGCCACAGTTTAGAATTAAAGTAATGGCTAAGCACTCAAAAATCTGCACTCTCCATGTGTTTACATGCTGAGTCTGCCAACGTCTTTAAAAGCAGCCACCAACTATACAAATTCAATGATTGCTGAAAATGTTGATATCTGATGATCCGAGCTTCATCTGCTGTAAATTAAAGCACAATTTTCTTTAAATAAATGGAGCTTTCCATTCATGCTGAAAACGAGATATGGTATCGAAAAGATATCGAAAAGATATCGAAAAAGCTGGAAAGGTATTAAGGGACTNTTTAAAGGACTTTCATCCCTCTGTCAGATGTGACCACCATATCGATCAATTTCCTTCACCTGACATAGGCAGTAACTTCTAAACTAAAACTATAGTTACTGGGACTATTGGGCTGTGTTATGTGGTCAGTGATTATGTAAACCTTTGCAAGCTTTCCAACTCTTCATAACCTTGCATGTAACCATTACTATTGTTTATAAACTTTTCCCCCTTAGCCCCACAGAATACAGGATTCTCCTTCCTTCTTTTCTTCTTATGTCCTCAGTTCATGGGTGCCCAGAAAGAAATATAAAACACATAACAGTATAGACATTGTGCAGGTTAAGGCAATTCACAGGACATTTTCCATACTTTTTTACTCATTTGTCTGAATCTATTTAGCCAAGCATTTATCCATAATGAATTTAGGCACCTTTGCAGTAAGTTATATGTTATTTAAATTTCCCTGGCCTCTGATTTTCAAGGTCAGAACTTTTTGTGTTTAACCTCAGACCAGCAGTAATTCTGCTGAGTTCCTGGAGCTCTGCTGAACCTGGAGAGAGACCTGCTGGTCGTGCTCAGCAGGATGTCACCAGCACTGCATGGTGAGCTCCACAGGCATGTGTTTCCTGGAATCAAAAGAGCACTGGCCTGCAGTTGCTTTGATAGTCAATTGGTGCATTCCAAGGTGTCCTACCAAAGGCACCGAGGTGGCAGCAACTGAAGAGTTCCCTCTGGAGTAAAACAACCGTGCTGAAATACGGAAAGGTGGGTTTTCTTCGTTATATTCACAAAATGACAATCATATCAGTGCCACTGCATCCATCAGTTAAGACAAGAATACATGCCAGGGAAATGCCTGTTTGGTATCTCTTTTTTAAAGTCAGAATGACTGAGTCCTTTTCTGACATGCCTGGACACATCTGTACAAGATTAGCCCCAGATTGGCAAACATCAATATTCCTACATCACAAGCAGTGGCCAGAGGCATGGATAGACTTGAAGGACCTGCCAAGTGCTACATGGGGAAGTCTCAGGCAGATTTTTGGAAGAGACTCTCCACCACCAGAGCCCAGGCAAGGACCAGCTGAGCCACCAGACCCCTNGCAGTTTCATCTCATTTTGTGGGTTAATAAGGTCATTCACAACTTCATGCACATTCAGATTAATATAACCTAATTAAGCCCTCAGAAAATGATCAGCCTATCCTTCTAATATGTGTTCCAGGCCAACCTGTCCATTCCTTTCAGTGAAGAGGGTAATAAAAGCTGCTTGCATGAGTTATCCAGGTGAAGTTGTGTGGCACTGTTTTGCCATCGATACAGGGAAAGGACAACATCAGAAAATGGGAACTGCAGCTTCACTGGTGCATATTCTGATCCTTCAAGCTCCTTCAAGAAGGAAGGGAGTTTCTTACCTCCTATGAGACTGCACACTAACTTTCCCTACATGTGAAACAGTCGTAGTAGGGTTGTAATCAAGTGCTGTAAAGTGTAGTCAGCCCTTTGTGCCTCCCTATGGTGGTACAGCCTGTAAACACAAAGTCACACGCTCTTCCTTTTTCACAAGCCTCTGCCCTTATCCAGGGTCCCTATTAAGTATTATATTTTTGTTATTGATCATGGGTTCCATACCTGATGTATTGTACTCCTTCAAATTATCCTCTGAGAAGTAACTGATGAATGCCCCTGGTCTGTGGCCTTCATGTTTGCTCTGGTTAGTGATTGCTTCACAAACGATGAAATTATCTGCAATTGCAAATAAAAAAAGAAGTGCAATTGTGAGAGGAAATATGAACTGAATTGCCAAAGTCCACTTATTTGGGTTACTAGTCAAAAAGGTCTGACTTTTCAGAAGTCACCAGAATTACATGAGTCAAGCTCCAAGTAATAGCCAGATATTGACAAATCCATGTCACCTTTGTTTCAATGACTGTTCTTTCATCCTCCAACAGTTTCTACAGAATCTCTGTCCCTGAGTCTGCACCTTCCACTTCCCCCTTCTTTTGTGGCTTTGAATGTTATACCTTGAATTTCAGTGGGCCAAACACTCATTAGTGAAAGGAACAGGAGAGCTCTGTGGTCTGGTCTTCTCTCAAGGACAGTAAAAGATGCTGTGCTTCCTTCCCCTCACTTTATCTAAATTTCATGCTGTGTTCAAAAACATACGAGAGCATCCTTGCCCTCCCTCTGATCTGAATGATTATGCCTGAAATAAAGATGTTACTAACTATGAGCAAGAATATAGCACACACAGTTTTAGTCCAAATAATTCAAATCCACCATGGCTAAAAAAAAATAAAATATATATATATATGTTACAAACATTTAAAAAAGTTTCTTTCAGTAGGAGTTGTCAGGTTGTCTAAGAAAAGGTGGCTAGCTCAAGCTACAATGTCAAAATACACTCATATAGAGTGTTTCAGGGATAAATACTGTTAAGTCATTATCAGTGTACAATGAATGAAATTTAAAGCCAAATGAACACATACATCTATCCTTCCAGATTTCCAAATTTTTTACACTAATTTTCTTGTTCCTTTTTGACACTGAATTTTTAGGAGGAGAATTAATTCAGAGAAACGGCTCTTAATATAAAATTTAATCATAGCTTTTTCAATAAGTGTGTAATTTTTAAAAGAAATAAAATGTGATGTGATCTACATTTTTGATTAAGCAAGGAAAATGCTATAGGCTTTATCCTGATAGAGCCTTGATTCCTTAAGCAACACATTATGAGATGTTAATTAAATGACAGTAACGTGTAACATAGCTCCCGTTTTTAATTTATTCAGGCTTCATATTTTTTCTGCACTGAAGGGATATTCTCACCTTAAAAGCAAAGCAGCTCTGTGAGTGCCAGAGCTGATGAAACCTGGTTTCCTCTAAGGTTCGTGGCTGTGGGCTGAGCTCAGCCGTGTGGATCATGGAGCATCAATGGGGATGATGCTGCTGCATCCTTCCCTGCTGCAGCCTTCCCTGGTGTGGGGTTCTGGCAGCAGAGCGGGGATTTACTAAGACAATCTAAGGATGTTTTGACTCTGCTGTGCAAGCAATTGTATTCACTGAGGGTTTCTGGACACCTGAAAATGCCAGACCTTGTTGAACAGGTGCAGATCAGATACATGCAGGATGTCCGACCATCTCTGGATGTAGGAACTCACTGGATGTTCAGGACATTTATCACACTGCTACTGGCAGAAGCATGTCACAATAGATCAAACACACCTATTTCACTGGATGTAATTGCAGGAGAAGAACCCCCAGTCAGTCCCTGGTAATGCTTGTTCCATAATTTTTTCTGCTATTTCCTACTAGATGGGAGCCCTATCAGCACATCCCTCCATGAAGCATAGCCCTGGTGCTCAAGCTGGTCAGCATCCTGCCCTGTAGATTCTGTATCCCCTGGATCCCTCAGCTGCCAGAACACCCTTCCCATGTCAGTTCTACTACTCTGCTGGCAGGTGAGCTTAAGTGACTTCAAAACTTTCGAGGGATCATTGAAAAAGAGGGGAAAAGGGAACACACAGAGCTGCTGAAATAGCTTTTTTTTTTTTTTTGGTGTGGGTGTAAGCCAAATGAGGAATACATCTCTTTGTATTTATAAGTGAGATAAGGAAATGTTTCCCTATCTTATTTATGCCAGGTTTATTTCTTTCATATGTTGAATAGTATTTGGAGGTATTCAGACTACCCATAGCTGGGGAAGTAATTTTGGTACCGATGACACAGGGAACCTCTGAGATTCAGTCTCCTATCAGTGGCACTTGGATTCAGCATCCTCTGCTAAGGGGGTGAACCTCCCTGCTTAACACGAGTCCAGTGAGACCCTAGGCTTGCAGGATCATATTCCTTTTGAAATACATGGGGAGCCACCAGGAACAGCTTTGCTGGTATCCAGGATCACTCACCACTGGCCACTGCAGCAAGAGTTCAGGCAGGAGAAACTCTCTGATCATGTATCAGATGAACTGTGGAGCTCCACATGCTTGGGTTCTTTCTCTTGCCCATAAAGGGGGAAGAAAAAAAGCAAAACAAACAATCCTGCAGTCCCCCAAAGTCTAAACACCAAGAAAAGCAAACCGTCATGCCTGAACCTACTCTTAAAAAAATGTTGCAAACTGATTTCATTTCATAGATTTGAAGGTTAGTACTTAAGGGAACATTACATCCACTGGTTCCTAAAATTTCAGACCAATTTACATTTCATAATAAAGTCGTCCTTTTAAAAATGGATCCCAGGACAAGGAACAGTGTTTAGGCAACTATTTTAAAAAGAGGATGAACACAACAAAAATTGTGGTGCAGGTTGCCCAGAGAAGCTGTGGATGCCCCCATCCTGGCAGCATCCAAGGCCACTCTGGGTGGGACTTGGAGCAGTCTGATGTAGTGGAAGGTGCCTCTGCCCATGGTAGGAGGATGGAACTGGATTATCTGTAAGGTCCCCTCCAACCCAAACCATTCTGTGATTCTGTGATTCTATGAAAAAACCCAATAGAGCAGAGGAGCATGTTGCTGAACAGATCAAGCATTATGTTCAATGCATTGTAATATGTTCTCAGTGCTATATTGGACAGAAATCTAGACAGAAACCAAAATGAAATCTTTGGGTAGGCTATGATGATTTAAAAGAAATGTTCTCTTTTTGGAAGTAGTGCCGTGTATTAGATTGGTTGTTAATCTAAATTTCAATGTCCTTAATTATGCTAATTTTTTTTCCTGGCAGATAATTAAAAAGAAGATTTTTAATGAGTTAGATGCCTTAAGATCATAGAGAGAAGGAAATAATGGGAGAGAGAGGCTGTAGGAGCTAAATAAAACAAAACTCAGACCTAAGATGCATTCAGTCCCACATTGCTGCTGCCATTTAGCAGGCAGATTAATTTCCTTGTGTTGTCCTCTGACAACATTTTCTGTCTATGGGCATCCATTATAATTTATTTGTACATTTGACAAGGACCTATTTGGGGCATAGGCAACCTTTTTTCCTGTGCCTACAGAAGAGGGGGGGTCCTGGGGTAGAGCTTGCACATTAGTACTCTACAGGAGAAATAATGTCTGAGACTTGTTCCTGCAGACAGAATCCTGACCCACTTTGGAACTGATCATTCTACAGTACTTTTATCATTACCTACCAATGTTGTTTTCCAAAGACTTGGTCTCTGACCTAGTTTCACACTGATTTATGTGCTAGTGAGGGTTTTATCCTTTAAATTGTTGGATACTTGTTTATGTAAATACAGCACAAATTTTGCTAACCAAACAAGATTCAGTGTTTCTGTTGGCAAGGGACTGATTTTGTGTTAGAAACTGAAGTGTGTGCAACAGAAATATGAACTTGATTTTAACTCTAATATAGCTTTCTGCATTTTTCTTGGATCTATGACTGAGATGGAGATACTGAAACTGAGGAAAAATGTATTTATGGCCCGGGAAACAGCAAATCCACGTGAGAAAACAGCCTCCTATACAGCCTCTAAATGACATTTTTTGTAGAATAATCAAACACAGATGAAAGTGGAGGAGAAATTTTAGGTCAGGGGGTTTGATCATACTTTTGCTTCAGCTGATTCTGGAGAGACCAGCCAGAAATTTCCAGTAAAGTCATCCAAAGGCCTGGGATAAACTTGTCTTGAGCACCCCGAGAACTGGACATGTGCTCTCCCAGCCCAGCTCTCAGCAGCCAGATAATCCTCCTTACACAAGCCATTACCTCAACAGGTGCTGGTAGCCCCTGCTGTCTTCTTCATTAAGGGGCCAAAGACCATGTGATTATGAAAACTAAACACTCACTTACCCCTAGGTGAAGTTCAACTCAGTTACATCGACAAAGGGCGGCCAGAGGAGGAGGCATTGCTATTGTACTCGTTCCCTGGACTTCATCCTGTAGTACTGTTAACCCAGCACTTTTCACAGCACTAATCTCTAATTCAGCAAAACACCGAAGCCCCTGCTTAGCTCCACAGCTTGGCTGAACTGGGGTGGGAATTCCTTTTGAGAGGAGAGAGAGTGAAAATAAAAATAAGTCTATTAAACGGATTAAAAGATGCTGGAAGTGATTTTTAGGCACTGAATTGCTGCATGTAAACAAGTGTGTTGCTTATACAGCTAATTGCTAATCAAGCAATTGTGTGTATACATGTATGTGTATGTATTTATATAAGTATATGCATGCACACACACATATATGTATTCCTTTTCAAAAAGTAGATGAAATATAAGTTACTCAGGATGCTCCTTAGATGCAAGTTTTGTGCAGGTTAGGTTAGCTACGACACGAAAAAGGCCACAAAATAAATAAATAACCACCTTTGTTCAGTTGTATCTCCAGCAGGGATATGACTGTTCATTATGAATAGGGGCTGAAGGCTTCACTGCTCTGTAGTTTATAAATACTAATGAGTGACATATTGAGAAAAATTGTACCTACAAAAGCAAAGTCTTCTGCCATGCAAATCAGGCCCCAATTCCCCACAGATAAGGATCTTTTTGATGGAACACATGCAAAATCTACAGCTCTTAATTCTTTCATTAGTATTCCAGGCAGACGATTGCCAAATAACAGGGAAAACTGTCTGAATTGCTGTGTCTGAAACCTAATATTGATTTGTTTAATAGTGTCAGGAAGTCAAAATTCACAAATCTCCTGTCGATTGTTTATGAGGCAGTTAGCACAGAATTGGATGCCCCTGCTTAATTAATAACTCATTACTGAAATTTGATTATATGCTTGAATGGTTTAAATGGGCTCTAATTCAGTATCTGCAAAGCAGTGTTGCAACAAAGTAAAATGGATCTAAAAGCTTGTTTTTTAACACTATTGCCGTCTGTATTTCATGATCTCCACTGGTGAGGAATATGTTGACATAGTTGCTAGGGCAGACCTCATAGTACCTTATGAATTGACACAAAAATGTGCTGTTTTAATGATGTTATGAACTGCATTCCAGCTAAATCAGAAGGGTGCTTTAAGAGCAATTACACCGATTTAAAAAGAAAGGAACTCCAAAGGTAGGGGGTGTTTTTTAGCATGTGATTCATTTATCAGTAATGGAAACAAAGATATCTCTACCATGGCCTTTTATTCAGAACCATCTTAGGGATTCAGGTTTGTATGTCCAGGAGTCAGGACCTCTTGAGGGACTTAGGTGTTTCTGTAACTCCTATCCTCTGTATTTTATGCTTTTTCTGGCACTTTCTTACCTCTGGCACTAATGGAGGGAAACAATATCGCAGGTGTAATTTTGAAGTTCTGAATATCAGTTAATGAACCTTTCCTCATTTTCAGCATCAGACTGTAGTAGAATTTCTCCATTGGGGATTCCCCTCTCACCTTTCTCGTTTGTGAGAAACCAGAACAAAACACGTAATAAAAATAGAGATTTTTGTGCACATTTTTGAAATACAATGAACTAAAATAAGCTGTGTCTAAGGAACACTTGGTTTTGGCAACACTGGGAATCCCAAATTTTCATTAACTGTAAGGAATTTTTATCTTGTTGAAGTATTGAAAGTGAGTTTGCCTTTGTCTGCTGTTTTCTGTCCAAAGAATATCAGCCCAAAGATATACTCCTTGCTGTGAGGACTCAAGCACGTCCTTTAACATGTTTTTGACTGGCTATTTTGGGGGTTTGGTTTGGAAGCAGAAGCTGTAGCACATTGGTCAGGCATTCTTCGTTGTGTAGAATCTTTTTACTGGCCCCTGGTATCACCTTCAGCGCCCACACTGATCACCAACAGACCTTTGGGGTTGAGGTCTCGTGTACATTTTTTAGAACTGACACCCTGTGAAGTTATTGGGTCTGCAGGGGGTTTCCTTACTTCCAAATTGAATTGTACTGAATTCCATGGAGTTCCTGCTAAAGATGGTGCTTCCTTTTGGCAGGATGAACAGATGTTCCATGGTGGCTAAGGTATATATCATGAATAATGATTAGCAGAGAGTGGAAAGGGAAGGGTTCACCATCAACCAGTTCTCTGAATACTATGTGTCCAGACCATTTTACCAAGTTCAAGAGGCTCATTTAGCCAAAAGCATAAAGAATTAATAATTAATAGGATTCAGGCAGATATATTCAACTGGCTCCAGTAAGATAAATCAGTGAGATGTTTTGTGAAAAGCAGTTCTCATGAGAATTCCAGGTGTGGTTGGCCTTAATGAAAAGGTTTGCATAGCTGGGTCGGTTTTAGGGCAACCTAGACAGGGAACACTGACTTGGTCAAAGCTGGCCCTGGAGGCAAGAACTTGACCCACAGCAGCCATAAATGCCATCATTTCTCTGAAGTCTGTGAAGCAGAGGATTTCGGATCAGATCGTCAAAGCAACTTAATCCTTCAATCAATAAAATATACTTCTCTAAATATCCTTGAGGAGCTGGACCTTGGAACCTGGACCTTGATTCATGTTAGGTGTTAACACCTACTCAGGATATCCCTTTTTGGATACTTCTACAAAGAATAACCTTCTAAAGACTTGCAAATGGATGTAGCTGGACTGGGTATCTCTCAGACTAATAAATGAATTTGTCTGATGATGAGATGCAAATGTCCTGATAGTGGCTGAACTTCCTAATACAAACAGCATTGCATTTTGTGACAAAACCTCTCTGAAAACGTGAATTGCAGTATATCTATATTGTAAAATGGCAAACTATTCATTAAGCTTTCTTTCTCTTATAAACTCTTCCTTCACATCTTGTGTGGGCAGAGAAAGCAACTTCTGATGCCCTTGTTTGAAATGGGTAAACAACTTGGGAGATTTAGTAAAAATACTTTAGAAAAGCAGAGGAAAAAAATATAATCTGAGTTTTACCCCTTTCATGTGTTTTTTCCAGTCTTGGAATTGGGAAATGCTTCAGGGTTAACCTCCTATACTCTGTCTATCACCACACTCTTCTAGTAAGATACTAAGGCTATTTCAGGTTACCTGAAGCCTTTGAAAACAGTTGTGTATTTATCATAAGTAGACCCCATCAACATTGAATCAACAGAAATATTTTTAGAAGTCATATTTACATTATCCATATATTGGATTTTTTAAGAAACCTGGCATTTTTCTGCCTTTTACAAACATATTTTAGTGACATTCCATGCAGATTTTTTTCCATTTGAGGCTCTGATAACTAGAACATCATTATAATTGTTTAGCATGTAGATTGCTTAAGCAGTTTAAGATGAAGATTATTTTAAATTTCCACTCTTACATAACAGCCTATTATCAGCATTAAACTGTGAAATGGTCATTAATGATAACTAACAATAAGTAATATTGTCGGGAGTTCATTTTTCAAGCAAAAAAAGGAATTTCTGTGCATTTTCATACACGCAGCCACTATCAATGTTACACTTCACAGGTCTGCTAACTTTTTTTGGTGATAGGTAACTTTTACAATTAATTTGAGTTAAATTATTAAGCCTGGGCAACTAAGAACGTTTTTGAACCACCATTAAAGACAAAAAAAAAAACTCTTAAGCAATGTTTTAACTTGTGCTAAGCAGCAGTCTCAGGAGGAACGCTGGTTTCTTTCTGCTCTGGGCCGATTTGTCAAACTACTATTAAGAATTTTGAGTTATAAAAAAAAAAAAAATTGAGTGAACCTTTATTTTTTCTCCTCTAATTTATTACGGTTGATTACGCAGCTGGAATGGGAAGGTAGCTGCTGTTTGTAGTTAAATAACTCCTCACAATTTCTTAAAGAAATGATCTTCAAAGCTTTAATGGGTCAGTGGCTCAAGTACAAAGGAAAGATTGATTTTCATACTCCCACTCTTTGTTCCCAAAGTTTAAAACAGACACGTTCTGGTAAATTAGTTTGTCTATGTTATTAATGGAAGAACTTATTAAACTCCCATAAATACATGGTGGTATCTTACTTAAAACACAGAATGCATTTGCTTTGAAAAAAATACATGTTTAAAAGTAAACAGGGGTGTATTTTTTTTTTTTTTTCATTTCTGAAATGCCTCAGAACATAGAAAGCAGGAGAACTGGGGGGGGGTGTTTCAAAATATATTAGGTATGCATAATGATGAATGGCACAAAGAGCGTAGGCTCGAGCCGATAGAAAATATGTTACTTGTGTTTAATGAAAAGCATTCGCTTACTGGGAGAAGTGGCAATGCTGTGGGGAAAGTGACTGCTTTAAGCAAGAAATATTGTCTGGGTGAAATACTTCTTTTATGTGAGGCTCATGTGCACGTTCCTTGGCTGAAGGGAGGGAGGTTATGCTGCTGGTGCAGGAGCGATCTTGGGGTCAGGGCAGGCTCCAGTACTGGCAGAAAGGAGAGTCGCTGTGAGAAAGATTATTCAGCTCCACGTAGGGAGCAGTGCTGCTGCTACACGAGGGGGACGAGGGGAGTGTTCCTTAGCCAACACAAACTGCCACAGCTCCTTCTCCATCAGCTGAAGGTTGGCTCAGGTCTGTGTCTTCTCCTACACAAGCGGAGACACCTCTGATATATTCTCATGGCTTCTGAGGTCACCGAGTTTCCCCTGATGATCTGCCCGTCTGTAGAAGGATGTCTCACCACACTTAATCACCTTTTCTTTCACTCATCCAACAGTGTTTAGTTTCCTCTGTGCATAACCCCCCCCACACACACATCTCATCAGTTTACAGGGAGAGGCAGACCCTCAGAAATGTTCCCAGTTGACCCCCTCAACAGCTAAAAGGTTTAGTGTAAAGATGGGCTCTGGTTAACTAGAAATTCACTACAAAGGTTGTTGCCAGTGGTAAAAGCACCCGTGAAACTGGAACTCACGCCACTGCTGCTAACAGAGGGGCAAGCTGCCTGTGGCAAGCTGTAGGGATATGTCTGGTGGATAGACCAACTAAATGGAGCTGGTCTATGTGTTCCCTACTCCCACTGGAGTCAGTGGAGCTCAGTTCTGCTGCTGCACCTCTTGCACTTAGTCCAGCTGATGACTCTTCCTGTAAACTTTAGTTTGAAGGCCAGAGCTATAGGGTTAATTGTGGCAAGATGTGGATTTTCCACCTGGATGGTGATGCTCAGTGGATGGGCAATGCATATGGAAATGGCCTTTCCATGTACTTGTTTTTGTTTTTTTTTACTTCACCAGGGAAATTTGACATGGTTCCACATACAATTTAAAGCTGAACCAAACAACTGTTCCTCCTTGGGAGAGGGAGGTGCAGGGTTTGATCAGGGTCCAGCACTCAGGGCAAAGTACAGCTCTGTGTAGAAACACTCTCCTGTTAGAGCATGATGGGAGGAAGAAGGTCCAAGGTAATATTTTGCATCACAGTAGGCTCTTTCCTTCAAATGTAAAAGCCTTACAGGTTATTTACAGAGTCACTATCAAAAATCAGATTGGAAATCATTTGGGCTCAGAAGAATTTTGGTTTCTTCAACCCATTTTGTTCAGCTGCTGTATATTATGCATTGAAATAAATAGAAAAAAGAAAGAAGTCAAAACTCTAAGTATGATGAACTGATCAAAATGTTTGAATCTTCTACACCCGGTGTATGAATTCCTCCCTCTACCTTTATGTTTGTGGAAAATTTCCAATGTTTTGAGTTGATTCTGGAGCAGAACTGAAAACAATGGTTCCTCTTCTTCTTTAGCAGTATCATCTTGGGGTTTTCCAACGTGATTATCCTCCCCAGTTTCAGTCAGACTTTTTTTTCAGAGGCACAACAACTTCCAACAATCATCCAACAGTTCTCTCTACCAGAAAGGATTGGGAGGCTGGTCCTGCCTTGCTGCAAGAATGGGGAAATAAATCACTGTGTGTTCTCCACACCAGCTCATGGGAGAGCTTGCGAACCGAGATGTCTGCCTCTAGTCCTGGTCACACAGGACATCAGGGTGCTCATGAAACAGATTTTTCTGCTGTTTATTTATACACATCCTTGATAAATCACTCCCTACAGGAAAACACATCCTGTGTGCTGGGGATTAAGTGCTTCATTGTCTCTCTATGCACTAAAGCCTATTGTTGAAAGCAATTGCCTTTCTCCACAACCCAGTAATTTGGGGACTGCTACAGATCCTTGACCTTTCTGGAGCAAGGTACCTTCCAATTCTAAACCTCCACTTATTTATTCATGACTAGTTTTATATCAATTTCTTCATCTTTAAACATTGCAGTCTAGCTCATTACGCAGTACTTCAGGCAGTAGTCACATACACCCAACCATGTTTTTCCAAAGCTGGCAAGTAAGAATATTTTCATCTTCTGTCTTAAGACATGCTCCATACCAGAGAAACAACTTAGCAATTGTTTTCTGACTCATTCTATCTTGACCTGATGTTTCTTAGACAAGGTGCCTAAATACCCAATCTTTGATATTTGACCATTCATTATACAGAAGTTTGTTATTTAGGCAGGAATAGGTCTTGGGTGGGTAAAGGGGTTGGGACAACAGAGGTGAGTAGGCCACTGAAAATACTTCCTATCTGAATTAATTTTAGCAATGGAGCTGAACAAACCCCCAGGATGATTCAGAGAGGAGAAAATACAGACACCAAATTTCTCTCACAATGAGTTGACTATAGAACTTCACATCAGTGGGCTTGAGGAATCCAAAATCCAACTCTGTCTAGGCTCATTTCTACATTTATTGTATCAAGAGCTACACTTTGTAATAAAGAAGAATTAAAAATATGATGGAAAAAATAATTGGCTGCAAATACCACAAAAAAACCCCAGCTTATAAAATTATAGCAGCCACCTGCAATAATGATATTGAAATAAAATGTACAAACCCAGCATTGTATGGTAAAATACGTGCAGGTAAAAACATCTTTTAGCTGCTTGTTGGGACAGTCAGAAACATAAATTTGTGGGCACAGTTTTCAAGCAATCTTTCACCATATTGTTGCTTATAAAAGCTCATAAATGAAAGTTGCAGCTCGTTTCGTTTCACACAATCATGTGACAGCAAACAGACTCCTATAACTGGGTGGGACCACAGGCTGGGGAGGACCGTGCTACTTTCTGAAGGAATGATGACAAGACACTTCATGCCATTTGTTTTTATCAGAACTCCCCTCTGAAAGTGACTCTATTGCAGTGCTGATGAGGAAATGACAAATAGGCACCTCTTTCATGTCCTAGCAGATGCACAGAGCAGTCATGCATTCCTTCTGTTCTGTTCAGCCCTGCAGCACATCATGGGGCAAGTGCAGAGCAGGTAAGTCGCGTGTTAGCAACTTGTGAGTTGTACGTGCAGCCCTCTCCCAGGTGGCTGGTGAGAGCAAGGAGGGTTAGTTCCAGTGTGGCACAAGCTTTACTTGCCTAGTCACTAAATTTTCTCTAGCTTTTAACCCAAAATCTGTGTACATCAAATCTCCTATCCTCAGTGATTTCAAGAACAGAAGATGATCTATAAGCAAGGGAAGGCCATGACAAGCTTAGGGGGCATTGCAGTAGAAAGTGGTGCAGAAAGCAGGTCAGACAGTCTGCTTGGACAATAAATTTACCTTCCAGTGTCTTATTTCTGGTTGCCCCAGTTCAGCCACTCCAGGAATCCCTCCCCCACACCATCTCTGAACACTGAGCCACCTATGCCATTCCAGTGAGCCCAGGGTGATGTTTTCCCAGCCACCAGTGAGCTTTCTGTTGTGTTTCATCTAAAATTTTCAGTATCTACTTTGGCTCTGGTAATCTGCAGAGCAGGCAGGGTCCGAGGGGACCCCCCTCTGCAGTGGTGCAACTCCAAGAAGTGACAGTCCCTGTCACTGGATCTCCCAGCTCAGGACGGGAACCAAGAGAATGTCTGTGCCTTGAAGTCCCAAGCGTTTGTGAAATGAGAGCACATTTCCCAGCTCTGGCACTCAGAGCAATGTACTTTGCTATTGCACATACACTGGTCACTGTCTAAGGGAGCTGCGTGTAGGCAGAAAATATTCCTGGAGCACTTTCGCCTTTTTACCAACAGAGGGATTTGAGAGCCTTTCTCCATCTGCAGGCTCTGGCAACGATGCAGCCACAGGAAACTAAGGATGTGTGTGTACCGTAAAAATGGCCCTGTGGATGCTGCGCCGTGTTCAGCCAATGGTTTTACATACGGCACATTTTCCAGGAGAGGCTCACTGAAACACAGGCTAAGAAATCTCTTCCAAGGCACCAGAGAGATGGATCAACTGTTGGACTGGAGCAATCATCTGCTTAACAGCTCAGAGCTACACACACGCACAGACACACACACACAGATTGGGTCAGGAAGTCAAATATAACATTACACCATATTCAATTTAAATTGTATGAGGGTTATGAATAAGCAGAATATTGCTGAGGTGCCTGGGTTAATATTTTGGAAAGCTCTGTGGGATTAATAATGTATATAAGTGGTTAGGCAGGCGTTGCTTTTATATCTCATCTGTAAGGAGAGTCGTCCAAAAAGGCATTGGTTTAACCACGGGCTCTACAGAGAGATAAGATGCCAGTTATGGATGAACCAACCCCACTCTTCTAGCACACGAGGTTCCCGCTGTGACCAGGTTTCCAAGGCTCTTCCACTCACACTTCTAATCTCATCCACTGTAGTGCTCACTTCACATCAGTTCATTTGCCCAAATATCTCTTAACTGCCTCCCAAATATTTTAAAGTGGCAATAAGCACCCAGCTCACTCCCTTGCTTTCAACCACGCTGGAGAAATGGCTTTATTAACGTGTGACTGTAAGTCTGTGTGTGTGTGTGAACACGCCTATGCATGTGTGCTGAGCTCTGACAAGATTACAGCCGGAGATGGTCTGACTACAGGCTACATCCTATTTAGGCTTCTGCAAAGATTAGACAGAGAAATCCCCCCTTTGTCTTTGAAGCAGGGATGGATGCCGAGCTTTCAGCAGTCAGTAAACTGCCGCGATTCCTCTGAAAAATAACAGCAACTTTCAAATTAATGATTTATTGTTAAAACAAGAGATAGAAAAAATGTCACTATCTGTACTCCCCTCTCCCCCTTCACCCAGCTGAACTGTACAAGGATATTGAATCTCTTTTGTTGGCAGAAATCACGGTAATCTCTAAAGGACGTGCTTTTTCTGCCTTCTCAGGCTCCTTCACTGAGGAGAATTCCAAAGATTTCTGGAAAAGCTTTTTAACGTGGGCAGCAGAGCTCCCCTCCTTGTACCCCTTCCCCCCAGTATCATTATAATTTACAGGATTCATGTGACCATGTAACTACTTTGTGATTACATGGAAAATACCTCACAAATACATAATAATTACAAGTTCATGCAGATGACTTAGTAAATACATTTGAAGTAAGAAAATAATTCAAAGATTAATTATCCCTTAACTCAGAGTATTTGAATTATTTTCCCCCAAGTGTACAAATAGATTTGTAGTGACTTCAAGGCTGGTGGAGAAGGGGTTATGAAGGTTCTGATCTGAGAGGAAAAAATGAAATTTGACAGGCATGGATTATTTAAAGCATGCAGACGTGAGCCATATAACCATTATACTTTGATGGAAATCATAGAAGAAAGCACAGGAGGGATGGCCTGTACAGAGAAGTAGTGGACAAAGTCAGGATTTCCTGCCATCGACTCGAAATTTAAACAAGTAATCATTTAATGGCAGTGCAGCATTACATTTCTTGTTGCATGCATTAGTGTCAGCATCTGGGACAAACATTTTGACAATTCTATTAAAATGCTTCACCATTGCCTATCTAACACCTGTTAGCCCTAATTTTCTTTCCTGAGACGTACATCAGTAGACAGTGTAGATTCCAAATCATTTATCACTTTTAAAGTGCTTCCATATGAGCTTTTTGGGGGGCTTATCTTGGCCTTAGGGAAACCTTTTCTGAATGTATTAAAATTCAGTACTTAGAGGGTAAAAAAGTGTAGACATCAATGTTTCATAGCATTCATGTCTGGTAATTATTAGCCTAAATTATGGCTCGCACATGACTTGACAAAGTGGACCATGCATTTAAAAAAGCTGCTCACTAGACGTGCACTGCTCAATATGTTCCAAGTTATTGAGATGTCAGTCAGTAATCATAAAGCAAACACCCCTCACTGAAAGGACCATGCTAAGAGGGCTATGAGGCCTGGGGGACTACCTAAAAATGTCAGAAATCTTACAGTCTAAATGAATGACATCAGCAAGAGAATCTGTTTAAAAACATGTGCAATCACCTAATACAATAAAATGCAAATCCTGGAGCATGACAGACCTGAGGAGCATTATTTGGGAAGGAATATTTAAAAACAAAACAAAATATTGTGCTCTGGAGAATGAGAAAATATTCATGCATGCATATATAGACGCATTAAAAATATGGAAAACAAGAAAAATGATCTTGTTGGTGTTTTTATAGCTACTCATTGTGGAAAAGGGAAGAAATGCTTTATATTCTTTATCTACTGGCACATAATAGACTTGCTTATCATTATGTATGTTCAATCACTCTCTGTGTTGCTCCTATCATGCAAAACAAGGTGTTCTGTGAATTAATGTGGTGTTGGTAATCTCTCACCTTTTACAATGCTGACCATAAGTTAATCAGCTTGAGAGATGAGTGTTATGTACAGTATTTTAGAACTACTTGCCTTTGCAATGCAATACCCTTATACGAGAGATAAAGCCTAACCTATTCCCACTAAAGCGTGTGGGAATTTTGCTGATGATTTGGGTGGGTAAAATAGTGGGTTCCACATGCTGGAGTCACACCAAGGACCTCTGCTGCAACAGTGCAAGGGGATGTGATGGGTTGGAAGGTGACGTCCAGGAAAGCAAACATGGATGCTGCAGGCTGGACTCTGAATTTTTTTAAACACAAATTTTGGTTTTGTTGTCTAAATCTGACGTTCGGTCACTGTACGGGTGTTAGATGGTGAGTTGGACTAGGTGATCCTTATGGGTCCCTTCCAACTCATAATAATATTCTGTGAACCGTGCGAAAGTCAGCCGCCAAAATCTTTCAAACACCTTTGGAGCCTTTTGGAAAACCGGACTTCGTCTCTCTGGGCTTTTTAAAGGCACGTGAAAAATGTGTACAAACAAATAACAGAAAACAAAGCTCCCAGAGCAGCTGGCAGCAGCCAGAACTGTATACATCTGTGGACAGTTTAAAAATGTCCATCAGCACATGGATATGCACCTTTACTTTCACACGTCTGCTGTTTACTAAATAACATTTCAGCACAGTTTTCATCTTATAAGGAAAGTGTTTGAAACTTGGAATAAGTGCACTTAATTAAAGGAAGGCTGTGAAAATGTGCACTAATCTGATATGACTAATAGCAAAGTGCATGAAATTGCTAATTAGAATTTCATTAAAGGTGCTGCTTTATCAGACTGCGAATATCACAACCTTTAAAATTCTTTCAGGAAAGCTTAATTCCTTTTCAAACAGAAATATTCTTTAAAGACATTTGATTTGTTCTGAAGGAATTTGTAGCTTAGGCTGAAACATAAAATGTTGCCAATATTCCACGGGAGTAATATTTGAATAAAAATATGTATCAGGTACTTTCTTTCATCAGGCAGATGAATAATTTTTTTTGAAAGTATTATTGTTCAAATAATACAATCAGCTAAGAAAAATAAAGTTTAATCTTTAGATTATTTCAAACATGATTTGTTTTTATGCCTATACTGTAATATTTGATATGCTTTTGCTTTAAAGGAGAAAAGAAATGGAACGCTTGCTTCAAAAGTAGTGTATGAACAATAAAATATACAGCTATGAATGTAATTTTATAAAAACAAATGAGGTTTTGGATGTCCAGAAAGAGGAAATTAATTGTCTACCTTCAATTTAAAAAATACATCAAAAACTAGTGTTCTTTGTGAATTGCCTTCTAACATCTGAAACAGAAATAAAAAAACCTAAATCTGTATTTTTAAGGTATTGTTAGATAAAAAAAGTAACTTTGCCCCAATACCTGTATTTCTATACTTTGCTAAAATATTAATTAATTTAACATATTTTTTCCTCCTTGCTGAGAGTTAAAGCTTTCTGCTCTTTGTTTAGTTTATTACTCCTTGCCGCTCTTGTCCAGCGGTAGAGTTTCTCTCCACAGATTTACCCTTAATGCAATGTCAGTAATCTTATTTCCAGCTGCAAAACTACTTTTTTGCCCAGCCATCCCCTCACTGCGAATGATGAGGCACTTCTAGGATGCACCAAAGCACTTCATGCAGCAGCAGCCAAGCTCACCTCACTTTCAGGTTCACTTTTTCTGGAGGAACAGCTACTCCCCGTCGGGTTTTGCTCCCTGGCTCTTAGGAAATGCCCTTCTCTGGGCAGATCCTTCTCCTCTCAGAGCAGGATCTCTGTGACAGCAAAAAGGGTTTTCCTTCCTCAGGTTCCTAGTGAATTCATACACAGAGATCGTGTTTTTGACAAAATTCTTATTTGCACGGCACACTGTGATTTTTGGTCTGGCAGCCAGCAGGTTTTCTTGCATAAGCAGAGAAGGTTTGGGACTGAAATACCTTAATTCCTTTTTTCCTGAAAATTTATGTTTACCAGATAACTAATAAAAGTCTTTCAGCAAGACTAAACATCCTTGAAGCAGCTGAAGTTTATACGTATGTATTAAAAAAATATCTATCAAGGCTCTTCATTTGTGGGCTGCAATTATTGTTATTAATATTAGCAAAAAGGAAAAAAAAAAGATGTACTTTTGCTGGAATTAAGTATTCAGAGCACATTTTTAGAAACTCAAATTAAAAACTAATCAATGTAAATTTACATGACAAAAAGATTGTTGGAAATGGATAAAGAGTGAACAGAAGAATCTTTACTTAGGAGATAGTATATTATTACTTTGAGCATTTTTTAAAATCACATGTCAATTACAGTTTGGTGTGATTTCAGCCCTTGTTATAGGTATTTTCATGCCAGTAGGTATTTTATCAGTCGGACAAAGCAACACATAAAAGTAATTTCAGCTTTCTTCATAAATATGCCAACTTTCTTTATGTACATTTGCTTTCTACAATAAATACATTGATAAAAAATCAGTCTAGACTTAAATAAATGAAAATTATGCTTATTAAATCTAATGTCTGGTGTCAAAAGTGAGGC
The DNA here is from genome assembly GCA_013390025.1 of Pitta sordida. Lineage (NCBI taxonomy): Eukaryota > Metazoa > Chordata > Aves > Passeriformes > Pittidae > Pitta > Pitta sordida. The sequence continues at coordinate 25,403 of WEKX01013082.1, forward strand.
GTCAATCTTACCTATCTCACTTCTAAGCAAGGCAAACAAAGCTGCTAATTATAATATTTAAGTTTAAATATAGAATTATTGTTCAAATATGGGAAACAATGGTGTAGTTGTTCTTTCTACAGCTATATGATTAAGACTACTTATGTCTCATTTTATGCCAAATAAATGACACATGATTGTGATTTAATTCATGTGAAGTAAATCTCTACAGGGATTTATGACAAAAAAAAAAGCAATAACAATCCATACCTTGTTACTTGTCAATAACTGCATTCAGAACCATGGGGAATAGAGAAAAATAAATAATTGCTGGGAAGAAAACCCATGCATACACGAAAGGGTTAGCATGAAATAATTTATACCACATTAATCTAAGGCTGCTGGTTGTAATACATTGAGTTCTATAAGTTAAAGTAGTTCTGTACTGTTCTGCTTAGTTTTATTTTCCCTTTTATAATGCCACAACTTCTAGATTCAATGTGCCTCAATCCCCATTGCTGGGAACAAAATTAACGTGCTCCACAAACATGACGAGCTGCGTTTAGTAAACTGTTTGCTGAGCAAAGATAAGATGCTGACATTTACAGTTTCGTTCTCAGAAGTCATGAGACAGATACATTTTGGTGTGCAAAGGAAAACAGGAGCAGGAAGAGGCTCTGGTCCTTCCCTCTCCTCGTGGAAAGGTGCAGCTTCCAGAGTGACTGGGGAGCGTGGAGTTGGGGGCTGGCCTCCCACATGTCCACAACCCTCCAATGTGGGCCAAGGGTGTGTCTCCACCACCCTTCGGGTTTGGCCACACAAAATAATAGCAGGAAAGCCTTGGTGAGTCAGGTTTAAGTCCTGATGCTACTTGGTGGGAGTGGGGCAGCTGTCACCAGCACGCCCTGGGAATCCCTGGGACCAGCCCCAAACAGCTCGCCTGGCACACTGCATGGAAATGCAAACCTCTGATATTTTGGGATGAGACTAAAAGCCATATAACTGCTGGATTGCTTACTTTATGCTGGTTATGGCGCATGTTGTGAGTCTCTTTCCAACTTTATAAGGAGAATTTGTTTGAACGTTGACTTAGCGGGTTGTAGGTGCAGGAAAGATGTTGCATCTGGCTCAGGGTAAAGAAGCCAGATTTGTTTGAAGGATTTACAGAGCTTGCACTGGTCTGACAGAAAGTTGTCTCCTTAACTCACAGGAATGTGTGTTCTCATGCTGTGGCTAGGGTACCAACTCCCACAGCTCTGTACAGCTGCCCTCAGCAATGCTGAGGAGCTTTGCTCCTTTGCCATATTTCTTCACGGTTTGGTCTGACAGAAAAAAGTATCAATCACAAAGAAGAATATCTGGTTTTGTGATATAATACCTTTTTATTACCTAACTACTGCTCACTAGACTTTGCTGGGACCCAGTAACTCACTACACGAAAGCCACAATCCCAAAGGGACGTATAGTCCAAAGTAATCGTGAGATATGTACTGTACATTGTGCCTCATTTTGGAAAATAAATGCAACTGTGGCTTTTAATGTGAGTTAAAACTCTTTGCAGAATCACAGAATCATCAAATCTTTGAATGGTTTGGGTCAGAAGCGACCATAAAGATCATTCAGTTCCAACACCCCTGCCATGGACAGGAACACCTTCCACTGGATCAGGCTGCTCAGAGCCCCATCCAACCTGGCCTTGAACACTTCCAGAAGTGGGGCATCCACAACTTCTTCACGCAATCTGTGCCAGTGCCTCATCACCATTACAGAAAAGAATTTCTTCCTAATCTAAACCTCCTCTCTTTCAGTCTAAACCCATTCTCCCTTGTCCTGTCACTCCATTGTAAAAACCTTGTAAAAAGTCCCTCTTCATCTCCTTTGAATGGTCCCTTCAGGTATTGGAAGGCCGCAGTTAGTTAAATCTGCTAATTATGGTTTATAGTAAGCCAATATTCCTACATTTTTTCTTAGAAGTGATGGCTGGTAGCACAAGCAGTGAGAAAGAACAAATAAGCAGGAATAGCTTAAGCTTTGTGAGGCCTTATGGGTTACTCTAAATTCCTTTGAAAATCTTCCTTTGTTTTTTTCGTTTATCTTATTTTTTTTAACCTTTCTCTGCATCTTGTCTTAGATTTCCCCCTTTGTTTCTTCTCCCTCTGCATTTCTTTCTCTCTTGCTTTTATGCTTTCTTCCACATCATGTCTTTTTTCACCCATTAACTGTTTGCTTCAATCTTATCCTGATGGTTTCCTCCTGTGCAAAGCCAATGTGCTTTGTTTTTCCCTCTCCCCTAGTCCTTGTCACATGCAAGATTGTCATTCTTTTCCTCACAGAAACTTCTTACTGCACAAATACTTGCTAAAACTCATAAAAATATTGGTGCTACTTAAATTCAATGAAAGAGTCACTTCCTCTCTTTCCCTTGGACATCTCAATACAAACCTTTTTTACTTGTTTATGTGTAAAAATAAAGGAGCTTAGTGTTTTTGAAAGAAAAGCTAAGAGAAGAAAACCTTTTTTTCTCCACTTTTTGTTGCACATGGCCTGAAACTCCAGCTCTCCACACAAATTGCCAGAATCTGTATTATTTTATCCTAACCTTTGTAGGTAATCCTCAAAGCCTACCTAATCAGCTGAAGACCATACAATATTAGACTTAATACTGCAAAGTGCTGCTTTATAATTCACATAACAAGCTTCTAAATAATTCAAATAGCAGACATGCCCTTCTACTCAGTGATGGGAAGTTGTTTAGATCAGCTGGAGAATGTCAACACAGGCCACACCTCAAGGAAGTCCCACACTTCAGGAACCCCATTAAGTTAATTGCTGGTTTCTGACAGCAGAGAGGATGCCAGGAGCAGGGTGATCTGTATAAGCCTTTTGGGTGTTTGCAAACATCAGCCATTTCTCCCCCACTTGCAAAATACGAGGTACAGCAAGGAGAATGGAAATAAACATTGTGAGACAGTTGGCATCACCTTGGCTTTGGATTCATTTTTTAATTCACATAAAGGTTTTAATGCTGATCGTTTTGCCTGTTAGATTTATGTATAATGCCATACATATTTATCTATATTGTAAAAGTCTAACAAGAACAAACAAGCAATTACATCATTTTGCACTGCATATGTAATGGACATAAAAGGATAATCAAACTGGGGTGCTTCCCATCTTCATAATGGAGATACTTTGAAGGCTATAAATAGACAAGAAGCTTCAGAGTAAATTAGCAACACTATAATTTTCATTAGACACCTGTCTTGTAGCATGGACATGCCCAGATGCTCTTTGTACTTATAGATGTTTTAAACCACTGTTTTGATTTCTACATACCCCAAACACTCATTCATAATTTTCCTTTTCTGGCTCTATTTTTCGACTATGTACTGATTTCAAAGAGTCCTAGGAGAAAAAAGAAGGGGGAATAAATCTCTAAAATAATTTGAGATCAAGTTCTATCCATCAATTCCTGGCTTGATCCAAGCCTCCTTGAAGTAATTTGAAGTTTTGAAGATACTTTTGTGGTCTTTGGCTCACACGTGTAGTTCTATTAATTCTGCACATTAAGGACCACCCAGTTTTCAGCTGGTGTCTCAGCTTCAGTGTAATAATTCTTCAGTGCAGTAATTCTAGCTAAAGATCTTACAGAGACAAATATGTAAGGAAGTAAAATTGTTTGACTATACAAACCAGTAAATGTTACTATTATCATGAAACTGGGTTCTTTAATAACAGAATCAACTTGTCAAAGAGACTTTACATAAAAATAACAGTTACATTCAGCAGTGTTATAAACATGATCCAACCCCAGTCAGTTTTCAGAAATCAGCTACCGTAAAAAGGAAATATTTAAACTTGAGAAGTAGCTATTTTGCCTGCTCTGGACTCATCACAGATGCACAGTTCCCAGTTTTAAAGAGTACATGGAGCATTGTATTTCGTGGCTTATCTCTTCATTAGCCACCACAACAGTGGGCAGTGTTGTTGCATAAATATTACAAACACATTTCCCAGGCATAGCTGATATTCTTTGGAGTCAGCACTACACAGCTGAGGTGTTGGAAAAATTCTACATTGCGTTTGATATCTCCTAAATTGACTTGTTTCGTTTAATGAAAAAAATCCCACAACATTTTAAAAGCAAGCCTGTTCAGCAAAACAGTATGACTTCTCTTTTGTGTGCATATGTGTATTATACATATATATATATGTATGTATGTATGTATGTAAATATATTTACATGTATACATGCATCTGGACAAGATGTGTTCTGTCCTGCTCTGAAAGATGCTAAATATGGAAACTGTGAAAGGCTGAGTGAACTTTGCAGCTCTCTGAAGACAGGCCTGTTTNTTGTCCACTGCAAACAAAATAAAATAAAATAAAATAAAATAAAATAAAATAAAATAAAATAAAATAAAATAAAATAAAATAATAATCTGTCTAGCGACATGCATTCACTGCAACCATGTTTGATGTCTCATGAAGAATTTGACTGTGCATATTTTGCTGGAGGAAACGTGCGCTATTTATCAAATAGTCTTGTCTTCTTTCCAGGATTGCCAATGATAATGTTATGCAACATTACA
>WEKX01013092.1:7767-39458 GCA_013390025.1 Pitta sordida
CAGGTTCTGAGCCAGCACACTACATCTTGCTACTAAACTTTTTCTCTCCCAAGTATGTTATTCACAGAGACGCCTTTATCTCTATAACCTTGAAGGCCATGGCAGCACGGAGAGCCCAGGCAAGAACTGACCTGTCAACCCCCTCGCTGCCAGAGCAGCAGAAAACCCCCTAAACTATAACATGGATGATGCCTTTATAACATTAAAAAAAATCCTTAAAAACTTTTGAGTAAGATTTTTTTCTTTTTAGTATATTTTATGCACAAGAATACTTGCATAAATATATATATATCTATAAAAAGCCTGCAGCATACTAAACAGAAATTCAGCACTAAGATTTGCTGGATAAATAGAGGAAAGCTGCTTGCAGATCAGAGTAAGGGAAAAAATGGTCTCAAGGCCACAGTGTTACAGACTCCAACTGTACTGCTCATGCTGTAAATGAGAAATAGCTGCTTATTGCATTCAAGTCTTCTGCATTTTTACTAGTAAACTTTTCAACTATTGTATTTTAAAAACTAGCACGTAACTGGTTGCTGATATACAGTATTGGAAATAAAAATGTTTCTGGTTATCAGGAAAACAAACTTACATGGCCTAGTATTAGTTTACTTAATAACAAAGGAACATGTTTGAATATGAACCGTGTTTTGTAAGGCTAGTGTTCCAGTCCAAAGCATTGTTTACCTGTGAGGAATATTATGCTGCACTACTCTATGTTACACATAGTTTTTCATGAGATAAAACAGGAGTCTATTATACCATGATAATCCGGAAAAGGGATAATTTTTTTTTTACAGGGGAAATAACTTCTTGCAGGATCATATTCTGTGTCCTGAAAACTATAAGTAGACTGGGTGGTAGTTGTGGTTCCCAAAACTGTTACAGCATACTGCAGGTTAGTACAGAAAGACCATAGAAAGAAGTCTCTTTCAGGTCTGTGGAAAGTTCAATTTACACATAATCAAAAGTTATTAGGCACTCTTAAGACACCCACAAAAAAAGAGTTGCCATTTAGAAGACCAAAATCTTCCAATTAAGTGTATATTAAAACAGGCTGAGAAGAGTTTTAAACTGATGACTCGATCCAGCTGAACAGTGCATGTCTGACTGTTTTCTCCAGGTGGTCCATAGATATTGTCACTTTTGTAGCATTTTGAAATATTTTTTTAAATAACCAATACAGCATACTAAATGAGAGGCTCACAGTCTGTAGTGTTTTCCTCCAAGAGATGTTCCCCATGTCTGACCTTTTCTTCTCAGCCCATACAGCAAATGATCAGAAAAAATACCACAATTTTTACTTGCTATAATAGTGAAAAAACTCTTCAAGGACAGCGGAATTTTAAGGGTTTTAAAATTCATTCTCCAAAACTGAATTTATGCAGCAGGTAGTATGGTATCAGCCTTTCAGATACTGTGGGCTGAAAGTTTGACGTTACTGACTTACAAAGAGCTGTTAAGTGATAAAAAGTTTTACTGGCCATGAAGTTAAAATGACTCCATGCTGAATGGAATTTTAATAATAATAAAAACCTGAGTACGTTGTCATGGAAAGAAAGCATTTGAAGTGAACAAGAACCAAAAGGACTTGAATTAATGAACATAGAAGTCTTTGCATTTTGCAGTTGCTCATTTCCCCTGGCTAAGTCACCATTCTCTTTTACTCGTCAAAGTAAAATTAAGGAGCAGTAAAGACAGCTACAAGAAAAAGTTCTATATGTATGAACTTCCTTCTCGTTCAAAATTTACCTTTTTTTTTTCTAGAATTGGTTTTTAGAAATCATGCCATCCACCACTTCTGTCTAATTACTTGGTTGTACAACTTGTTTCAATTATCTTTTTTCCTTTATTCTACATTAATTCAAGGCTTCTTTCTCTTGTGTTTGTGTTTTTGATTTTCTCTGACAGCTCTTGATTTCATTTACATGAATTTAATCAAGAATGTATACCCAGTGAAAGCAAAATTTATCTCAAGAAAGTTACTTCTTAGTAAGCCTTTTAACGTGGTGTGATGTATTGAAAATACCAAACAATCTAGACCATGTGCCTTTCAAGCCATTTTTAGGCTGTGATTATACTTTCCTTGAACTATGCCTTTATCTCTTAGGAACTAAATTTTTAAAAATAAAATTCTAAAATATGTGAAAATTTTGTTTCTCATTCAGTATGAGTAGAAACAATGAAAAGAAAAACTTATTTGCCTTTGGCAATTAAAAAAAAAATTCCCTGTTCTGGCACCTCACTGCCACTTTTTTCTGTAGTTTGAACCAAAAAGAAAGAGAAATCATACAATATTCATTAGATAATAGTATGGGAGACTTTCAAAAATGAGCATCACAACCACAAACAAGATAAAGTAGATTATTAGAAATTTATTTGAGAATATTGAACCTTCTACATTTTGTTCAGTGTTTACTAGGTGAAAGATTTTATGGGATAATGCAATGTGATGCAATAGTGTGCTGACAGCTCAGCTTTGTTTCAAATGGTGTTTATTCAAAAAGCAGTGGCAGCCAAACTATATGGTTGTTGCCCAGCAAAGAAGATTAACAGTAGAATCAATCCAGGCCTGTATAAATGCTACAATATTTAAGTATATCTGTGAAGAAAACTCACATGCAACTAGGCTTGGATGGCTTGTTTCAAAACAACTCTTTGGTTCCTCTTGATCTGAGCAGTTTCTGTACTTTCCTGATGCTGCAAGTTCAGCAGCTTGTGCTGAAAATTACACCCTCTTCCCTGGACATTTTCTTTTCTAGTTGCTTCATTGTTAGATCTTCACCAGGGAAAATAGGTGGGTGCACATTATGTTTATTTAGCTATCATGTAAATAAAGAGTTGGGTATGCATGCTCATGATGCCTTTGTTTCTGGAAGTTCTGAGCTACCTTCTGCAATAAGACATGAGGGACCAAGTGTGGGCTGTTGCTTGTTTAAGTGGCTACAGAAATTGCATAACAGAAACCATACTCATGATTTGGTTACATTTTACATAACCCAGAGTTACAAACAAACAATAAAAAGTGTGTTTGAAATGTGACCTTTTAGTTAATATCTGCAAAATATTATCTTAAAATGCTGAACATAAAAAAAAGTAAAGAAAAAACCCCCAAATAAATCTGAGAGTGATGCTGAAGTTTCTAAGTTCAGCAGTCATGACACCATTTTCCTGTAATTCACAATAACAACTTTCTCTGAAATGCAAATAATTACTAATACTTCTCTGTGATATTACATATTTCACAGAATTGTCTCCATGGTTTTGATTCCATGGCCAAATAATCCATCTAATTCTCTGGAAAGTAAGCTATTACACAGTTAGAAATTTCACATTCATGCAATAGAAACTGATCTTAGAAAACAAACAAAAATTCACTACTGAAGGGAGTATTTAATTCTTATTGAACTTAAGTACTGTGAACAGTGTTTTAAATATATTAGTAGGCAGATTGTTAGAGCCAACAGCTAAACAAAATATCAGAAATTAGTAATTATCAGTTTTAGGCCTGACTAACTAAATTACTACTCACTGAGGGTATAACAGTAATTATCATTATTGGAGCCCAATCTTGAACGGCAGTCAATGTTCCAATTGCACACAATGCAGAACAATTTACATGCTATTAGTGGGAAATAGAAAAAAATCTCAGATTTAATGTCTCGGAAGAGGAAATTGCTCACTAGAGGTCTTCGTGGTAAATTAAAATCCACTTACTTTGGTGTTTTTTTTCCTTTGTGGTACTCATAGCTCAGTGCATACAGGTGAGTTTTATGGTGAAAAAAGAAATGGTCTTCAAGCATAAAGCATGATAAAATCTGGAAGTGATGGTTTTAGCTTCAGGACAAAACAAAAAATGCAAAGGTGACTGTGATATATTCCAAGATGATGATATTTAGTAGGGTAAACACAAAATAATTCTCTTAGAAAATATTGTAACAAACAACTCTGTGCCCAGAGCATGTAACTTCAGGCAGAAGAATGGCAAATGCAAAAGGCTATAGAATCATGAAACTGCAAAACTCTCTGTAAGGGAAGATAATGTAAATCCAACTTAATATGGATCAGAAAGGGATTAAGCATTATGTAAACACAGTAGCACCTGTAGATATGTAACAATTTTGTTCAAAGAATTAAGAGCTGTCAAATCTCATACTTCATAGGAGAAGAATATCTGAAGCCCAGGATAAGGGGAGAAAACAGTTGAAAACAATAGTACTTTGTGTACCAGTGCTGTATTTCTATGAAGTATTTACAATAGTTGCAGATTCTGCTGTAGTTCAGATCCATGGATTAAAAGTCTCACCATGAGACTCTCCATAACACTTCATAACTTTGGCAGCTGTTGAAATTACTAATGTTAGGAAGTCTGATATTTACATGGTGGCAAACAGTAAGCTGGACCAAGATGTGGCCCTTTCCCTACTCAGGCTGGACAGCAGGAAAGTAGGGTGAGTCTGAACTTAGCACTACTCTCATTTTTTTGGTTCCTTTGCTTCATTTTGCTTCATTGAGTTGATGTTTTTATGGTGTTTATTGTGCTTATATGTCTGAGCAAGACAGAATACTGAGAGTTTCTCTAAGTCTAAGTTTGTTACTAAACTGATGCGTGAGTCCGTCAAACCAGTGATGTAAGTGTACGTAAAGATGCAGAGCTTCAGTGCGTTCCATTTTCAGCTAAATTCGTCCTTCAAAGAATTTTTATCTGCAGCTCATTTAGCTTACAAATTTTTTAAAGAAGCCTGGTTCATTGTCCTATCACCAAGAAGCTGCATTGTATTATAGTTGCTGATACTCCTGCCTTTGCCTTTTAGGTAGCGATGTTTATGCTGCAGTTGGGCAGCGCCACTTTCTTGTTAACAGAACCAGTGATAAGTGCGATGACAACAGGGGCAGCTACACACGTTGTGACTTCACAAGTGAAGTATCTGCTGGGGATGAAAATGCCGTACATATCAGGACCACTGGGATTTTTTCATGTGAGTTCAGTAGAAGAGATAGGTTACTTCATTAGCAAACATTTTATTAAATAATTACACTATTTGTCTATATATAAGAGTAAGAAATTTATTATGCGCTTGTGCAAATGAACATAAGATGAACCTTCATCTTGCTTTGTCTGCTCATAAGAATAGATGTGGAAAACTTGAAATAGGTCTTATTTTTAAAACAATACAGTCATCAATTAAAAATAGATGTGTTAAAGCATCCATAATTCCATTTATTATTCTGAACCATAATATACTTTTATAGGAGGGTTAACTCTTTCTGGATCAGCATGTGGGAGGGATATAAATTTAAACAGGTTTTTTTCATGTTTTTCATCATGAAACCTGATTATCATTGTGATAAAAGGAAATTGAACTATGATTTATGAATCTCCTATGCAAAAGTTACCCTAGCTCTGTTACTTATTGCTTTATGACATGAAAAGCACAGCAAGTGGTCATCTTTAAGGTAATTTTTCTAAAATGCATGCAGCATTTCATAGAGTAATGACATACATGAGTGGTTGGGTTTCTTAAAACATCACTGTCAAAGGTATTCGCAAAAAGCAGATTTTAATATGAACTTATAGAAGTGTGACTTTAACAGAGTTTGATGGCAAATCTCAATCTGTTACTTACTCCATGGATGAAGCATACATAAGGAAATTGCATTAGAATCAATGTCGAATGATTTGCATGAAGACCAAGGATGAAAAAGTGTAAGGGTAAAAAGAATGTGGATATAGAAAGATAACATGCGCAAAAGGGTTTAATATCATTATGGATTAATTTAATATACATGAAGTGATTAAATAGAATTTGCTGTAATTGTAACAGTGCCTTAATTATAACTTCATGATAACATTCATGCCATAATCATTTCACACTCACAGACACAGGCAGAGATCTATACACCTATGTCTGCGTGTGTAAAGGTACCTATCAAAAATTCCCCTCAGCCTTGGTGAAATACTCGTGACAAATACCCCAGGGCTCCTCAATAGGCATGAGTTGCACCTCGAGGAGGACTCTGTGTGTGTGTGTGTGTGTGTGTGTGTATCAGCCAAGATCTGACTATATGTGATGTTCTTTTGAGTATTGAACACATGAGGGTTCACAAGCTCTGAGAGGTGCTCCACTCAGAAGGAGATACTGGCACAACCCACTGTGGCCCTGGAGAGTTCAGAGGATCTCACGTAGGACTGCTGTGTATAGGACCACAAGATGACTTGCTTTAGTCATTAATCAAGTCCCATCCTGGCATAAATCCAAGTTGATATTTACTACAATTATTCAGAAGTCCAGTAACAATGGTAACATTCTTCAGTAACTGGCCTTCCTGGCCGTAACCAAGATTGGTAATCACTGGAGTTTCCAAAACATTTGGAAATTGTTTCCAAAACTCCAGCAACAATGGTGTTGTTCCACTCAGGTGGAATTCAGGTAGGGAATGTTCCAAGGCTGTCAGAGGGCGACTGGTTATCCTTTGTTCCTCTCCTTGGCTGGACAGCTGGTGTTGCTGCTACAGTGTTTTATCCACCTGTATAATACAAGTGCACCTGGTATAGTTAAGGGCACTTGATCACCCAGCTGGCTTGGTCAAGGTTGAGACTGTAGAGCTAGCCCAATGGCAAGGGCTGAAGCACCATCCTAAGCGTCATGGTTATTGCCTTTACAAAGTACATATTGTTGGCTGAAACCTTAAAAAGAAAAATGGTATATTTTAATGGAAAAAAGACATGGCAACATACTCTTGATGGTAACTTCCTTCAGTGACCCTGAGTTTCGAAACTGTGAGAATAATCTCTTGACATTACTAGTATTACAGCAGTACCTGCCTAAATTATATTTTGCTCATAATAAAAATTTATTTACTTGCTGAGGTAATATTTACACTTTACTGGAAGTGGACTTCATTTAGTTTGCCACTAAATTAGGACACCTTAGTTAAAAGCACTTAGTTACAAGAATGGTGAAAGGACTGGAGGACAAGCCCTATGGGGAGCGGCTACGGGAACTGGGGTTGTTCAGCCTGGAGAAGAGGAGGCTCAGAGGTGACCTGATTGCTGTTTACAACTACCTGCGGGGAGATTGCAGCCAGGTGGGTGAGGATCTCTTCTCTCAGGCTGATGGCACCAGAATGAGAGGACATGGCCTTAAGCTACGCCAGAGGAGGTTTAGACTGAATGTTAGGAAGAGGTTTTTCATTGGAATGGACTGCCCAGGGAGGTGGTGGAGTCACCATCCCTGGAGGTGTTTAAGAGAAGACTCGATGAGGAGCTCAGTGACATGGTCTAGTTGGTGGGGAGTTGGACTAGATGATCCTGTGAGTCCCTTCCAACTCAGAGTACTTGTGAGCCTGTGAGTTAAAAGTATCTTCTTGCCCTATCATGTGTTTTATTTTTTCCTGTTATTTTTGGAAATTTGTTAATATGAACTCTGTGATAAGAAAATGTTTCTTTTTGGAATGTTTTTTCATAGTATTTAATAAATTTGATATATTTTGGTATTAATAATTCATTGCTAAATTTTTAGGAGCATGTAATAAACACAAGTATTTTATCTTGCAGGGACATAACTAAAACTGTCATAGCCATTTTTATGAGTAGTCAATTGGCCTGTAAGAATATTACAAATGATTCATCATATACTAATTTTTTTAATACTTTAAAAACCCTTTCCTAAGTAAGTCTTACTACAAAGTGTGACTAACCTCTCTGTCCTCTTTTTCATGGCATTTCCTTTGAGACTATTCTTAAATATAGGAATATTGTCATCTTGTAGAGATGACTGGTGTTAAGTACTCCAGCCAAAGCATGATCAAAATATACATTATGAACAATAATAAAGAACAGTAGTGATATGAAGAAATATATCCATGCTGGTGTGCCGATGAGATCATAAATGAGGTCATTCTAGTGCTTTGAAAGAAATCTATTCCCCTATCCCTTGTATTTTTTTATGTCTCTGAAATAAGTACTTTGCCCTTCATTTCTCTTTTGAAATCAAACCCCTCTGAACATTTTCCAAAGAAAAATTTTCCTGATTTTCTTAGTTTTGCATTGCTCTGAAGAACTGTGTGAAAACAAATGTCCAGGAAAAAAATCTACTCTGTACGATTTGCAAGAATAATAAAAAAGAAGCAATTTCACCATACAAGTATTTTAAAAGGTTTCTGATTCTATTCAGACTTATGGGTTTCCTTAAGAAAGTCCAGTATCTCAGTCAGAAGTGCCAGATTAAGATTTTAACAATAATTTTCTTCTGTAGTGGTAGTTTAATATGAAAATTATACTAATTAGGTATAAGTTAGTTTACACATGTAACTAGAGAATGAAAAGGATATTTGGCATGTCTCGCTGGACATGTTCTTTACTTCAGATTCTCGAAACCCAAAGACTGGTACTTTTGCTTACATTCTTTTTCTGTCTCCTTTCCAGAACACCTCCCACTTGCAAAACCAATTGCTTTGCCTCAGGCATCCTTTGGGTTGGCAAAGAAAGAAATAGAATGTTTAATAAAGTGTGGTAGGAGAGTTGCAAGTTAAGCAAGCCAGTGAAATGGCTTCTTTATAGCAAGTGAGATCATGATTAACTATGTAGAATTGAACTTTGAATATAGAGAACAAATCTAGTACGCATCTAGTACACTGGCCTTGAACCTTTGCTATTTTTGTGTTTACATATCGTTTACGTAATTTCAGTTTCTGTATACAGGATTTGTAACACTGCCGTTGAGGTGCACAGTGCAGCATCAGTTGGTATTTGCAATGGAAAAAGCAAGGTGAAAGTGAACAAAGGAAAATGGTAGGGGAAGACTACCTGTGAGATCTAATTTTACAAAGGACGAGAAAAGTTTCACCAAGTTTTAATTCGCATATGAAAACAGAGGAATGTAACTGCATTTGTCCTTTATTTATGTATAGATATATTTCTCTTTCCACATATTTCTGAGAAAATACAGTACTGCAAAATGACCTGCAAGAAACTTGCTTTGCAAAACAGATGTTTTTGTGGCTGTGTTGCAAGTTTGTTGCAAAATTCTTGTGTGGTTTTTTGGCAATTTTCTGAGAGAAACCTCTTTATGTTCCCACTATCAGTTCTTTGTTTTTTCTCCTTTTTTCCCCAGTTAGTTCCCTGTACAGTAGTTCATAGTACAGTTGGCCCTCTTGCACTTTGTGCCCCCCATATTGCAGCTTCACATCTTAGCGGCATGATATTTTAGCGATGAAGGAGGACCCTTTTCGCAACTGTGCATGTGTGACCTACCGGAGTGGCGGCGGCGGCAGCAGTGCGGCCACCTGTGCCGTTCTGTGGCGGCGGCTCCACTTCACCAGCCCCACCCCCGGCTTTGTCACTTCTCCACCCTCTATGGGCACAGCTGGGACTCTGCTGCTTCACCACCCCCCCGACATGGCCACCACGGCAACCAATACACAGCAACACAGTGCTGAAACAGCACTGGGGATCGTCTGACGCTGTGGGGCAAATTTGCATGTTAATGAGCTGCCATTCAATGTGGAAGTGGGGCTTCATGGAACCAAATTAAGACCGCAGGTCCGCGATATAGGAGACCCGACTGTAGTTGCCTGTACATTTTTTTTCCACTGTGATGTATTAGTTTAATAAACATGGAAATGAAATATTTTTGAATATGCAATGAGGTTGTCCACTCTTAAAATTTATTAAGTGTTTTAAATAACATGTTCCTTTAATTCTTTTGTTTGCTTCAGCCTATATACTAATTTTAGAGGTAATCTTCTGAGTTTTCATGTACTCATTAAAAAAAAATAGAACATTTCATTAATACATCAGAGTACACATCCTTTCTAGAATATAAACCATTACAATGTTCAATATTACCCTATGAAAGTATGTGAAATTATAATGGAAGTCAAAATTATTAGTTTTCCATCAGAAGAAGGACATTCAATGTCTCTACATATATGTACAAAGCTAGGATACTGCTTTTTTCACTTAAATGCAAATTTGCATTGATTACCAAAAAATTGATACATCATAATATTGTCAGATAGATTCTATTAAGAATATTTACACAAAGCTAACAATAAAACTAAAAAGAAAAGAGGCAAACAGGACAATTAATGTATTGTTACTAATTTAAGAAACTTTTTACATTTTATACATAATGGCAAAGATTGCTTTGTACATTGCAATAGCAAGCTGAATTCTGCTGCAGTATTTCTAAATTATTTCAGTAAGTGCATCACCAAATATGTGAAATACTGAATTTATGATGATGTTTGTAAATATTTCTTTTGAATCAGATGCTGGTGCTATTACAAGCTTGAACTTTAAGTACTCAAATTTAGAATTTTGCTTCAGATGAGCACAGTAACTGAGTGGACAGAATACTGTGTAAATCTATAATATAAAGACATGACTATAGTATTTGTTAGCTACATTCATGTTATAAGTCACGTACTCTTTCTTTCTTTCTTGTGAAAAGGTCTCCTGGCTTCACCGGTCATATCATGAATTGAGCGTATTTAGGATTTAGAGAATGGTTTTCCATGAAGAGATTAGTCAGTGGATGCTCTTTAGCATAATGTATTTGTGTATTACTGCCAGAATTGTTTCAGTATACTATAGACACTTTGGGGATAGGGCTGTTGGGGCTATTGAATTTCACATTGACTGTTTAGTCATTTTGAAAGAAAACCAGAAATTCTTAAAACTTATGCATGTTTCTTTGTAAGCCTTCATTAAAATTGTATTCAGTCAATCTTACATCTCACTTTGTCTAGGAAAATTAGATTTAATGCCATGAGACTCAGAGATGACCTGATTGCTGTTTACAAATACCTGAGGGAAGGTTGCAGTCGGGTGGGTGTGAATCTCTTCTCTCAGGCTGACAACACCAGAACAAGAGGACATAGCCTTAAACTAGGTGAGGGGAGGTTCCATATTACTAGCCACCCCCCTCCTAAAACTAGGTGGCTACGGAACCATGCAAATATCCATACTTAATAGCCCCCCTCTCCAACCTTCTCCACTACCCATTTCTAACCTTTTCCCTATGAGGGGCCCGCATAACTAGCTCCATCTGTCTTTGCCAAATTGACTTAAAATCTTTAATCGCATACTCCTCCATAAGTCACATAGGCCTAGTCATTTCAGCTGCCATAATCCAAACCCACTGATTATTTACAGGGGCAATAATCATAATAATTGCCCACGGACTAACCTCTTCAATACTATTCTGTCTAGGCGACACCAACTATGAACAGCCTGAGAAAAGAGATTCACACCCACCTGACTGCAACCTCCCTTCAGGTAGCTGTGAACAGCAATGAGGTCACCTCCGAGTCTCCTCTTCTCCAGGCTGAACAACCCCAGTTCCCGTAGCCGCTCCCCATAGGGCTTGTCCTCCAGTCCTTTCACCATCCTTGTCACCCTTCTCTGGACCCTCTCATGCAGCTCAACATCCTTCTTAAACGGGGGAGCCCAGAACTGGACCCAGTACTCAAGATGTGGTCTGACCAGCGCCGAGTACAGGGGAAGGACAACTTCCCAAGTCCGACTGACCACACTGTTCCTAATACAGGCCAGGATGCCATTGGCCCTCTTAGCAACCTGGGCACACTGCTGGCTCATATTGAGTTTCCTGTCAATCATTACTCCTAAATCCCTCTCCATTTCACCACTCTCCAGCCGCTCATTCCCCAGCCAATAGCAATGCATGGGGTTGTTATGTCCTTTCCTGAGATAATTTTTCTAGTACTTCTTCCTGTGCAATATGTATTTAATGTATTTTAATGTATTTAATGTATTTTAATATATTTAATGTATTTAAACTCCATCCTGTCAAACTTTGTTAGCATTAAACATCTATTTGAGAATAGGTTCTCGGGGGCAGAAAATTATTAATATTTATTTCGATAAAGCTACAAGGGTCACTTTTCATTTATTTTAGTGGTGTTCTCAGTTATTGCCAGAGAAAACACCTTTTTTTTTTTAAGTATTATTATTTCAAACATCAGTTGCTTGATTTTATTATCCTTAGTGTTGTGGTTTAAAAAGAAATTGTTTGTGTTGATGACTAAATCTACATCCTAGATCTTATCTTCTGTTCTAAGGTTTACATTTCAGGATACAAAATAGTTCTGAGAGTATAAATGCAAAATTCAAGGGGCTGAATCTACCTTGGCTTTTTTCCCTTACAGCTTTAGTAAGCATGTGTACTGCATTCATTTTTATGGCTCTCTGTTTCTCCAGACAATAAACTGTTTCTTTAATTCATGAGGCCTGAAAATAAGTTGTGATAGGGATCTCATTACTTCTTTATTTATCAGGATAGAAGTTCCCTCTAACTTTCTCCACCCCTTCTAATCATTTCAGAAAACTTCTAATTTTTTCATTAATTTCTGTTAGTCTGTAATAATACTGATTTATGCCTTATTTCCTGAAGCTTCGAATTTCAATTAGAGCTGAAATTACCGGTCACTGTGTCATCTATGCTGGTATGAAGGCAACTGCATTCCTCTGAGCCTGTTACTTTCGACATTGTATTTATCACTGTTAGTCATTCTATTCCTGTCCATATTTCTATTCTCGATGTTCACAGAATCACAGAATTAATAAAATTAGAAAAGGCCATAGAGATCACCAAGTCCAACCTATTACCTAACCTAGCCTATTGCCTACCAATTACTTAATACACCATCCTAGTATCTAGATCATATCACTAAGTACATCATCCAATCTTTTCTTAAACGCCTCCAGGAATGGCGGCTCCACCACCATATTCAGCACCATATTTCCGTTCTTCATCACAGATCCAACTATACTTTTCTAACTTGTTTTACAGTATATTGCAGCACACCTCAACTTCTTAAAAGATGAAAGCCTCCTATTCACAGCTCCATAGCTCTGTCCCAGTCTTATCTTTCTCTTTTAACTCTGCAGTCGGAAGAAAAGGAAACAAACAGGGCTTAGTGGATAACATTAGTTATGTAGATAACCAATTACATATGAACACAAGCTTGGCAAGGAAGTTTGGGTAGGAAGGCCCTGCAGATGAACCTGGACAGACTGGAGAGATGGGCAGATGCCAATAAAATGAAATTTAAGAAGTCCAAATGTCGGGTTCTGCATTTTGGCTATAACAACCCAATGCAGAACTATAGGCTGGGGATGGAATGTTTAGAGAGTGGTAAGGCGGAAAGAGACTTAGTTGACATCAAACTCAACGTGAGCCAGCAGTGTGCTCAGGCAGCCAAGAGGGCCAGTGACATCCTGGCCTGCATCAAGAATAGTGTGGCCAGTAGGTCAGGAGAGGTTATCCTTCCACTGTACTTGGCCCTGGTTAGACCACACCTTGAGTATTGTATTCAGTTCTGGGCCCCTCAGTTCAAGAAAGATGTCGAGGTGCTGGAACGAGTTCAGAGAAGGGCAACTAGAATGGTAAAGGGGCTGGAAGATAAGCCCTATGAGGAGAGGCTGAAGGAGCTGGGTCTGTTTAGCCTAGAGAAGAGGAGGCNCTAATTAATGTGTACAGCGCCTGGGTATGACTGAAGCACGCTCCATGAAGCACTGTTAGTGTAAGGGGCAAGAGCAACCAACAGGGAGACTAAGGATTATTAATTTGAAATTATAGAGTTACTGCTGAAATTATAGAGTTACTCCGGAAAAAATTCTTGGATGGACCCCCTTTCAGACTGCAGAGGATGTCCTAAAGAGGATGCTTGGCTTGGAAGATCTTTTCCCATCTAGTCAATACTGCATTACTCTTTCTTTTATTTTTTTCACAGAATCACACAGAATCACAGAAAATTATGAGTTGGAAGGGACCCACAAGGATCCTCCTCCTTCTACTTGTCTTTTCCCCTTCTTTCTGTCTTTTAACATTTTTCTTTAGAAATAACTTTTACTACTAGAGTAGTGGATGTTATATGCTGTGGACATTACAAATAAACCTTTGTGCATGGAGATTTTTCTCAACATTTTTATGCAACACTCATTTTTCTCACTGAATTTAATGAGACTGGATAAGACAAGGAAACGTCACATTTAATGGAATTTTGTTGCTTGCTTCTACTAATAGAAAATTTTATATTAATATATACAAATATTCACTACGATTTATTTGAGTTTTCAAAAGTCCATACTAATAGTAAAATGATGATTTTCTTCCTTGTAAAATCTAAAGTATGAGCCAGTTTGTCCAGTGACTCAGCTCCTGCAGTATTGATTCAGGTCTCACTGATTATTTAAGATATTTGAAGTTGTGTATTAGATACCATAGCATGTGATCCAGAAGGCATTCCTTGATCTCTGATTATTATTTGCCACTCACTGTAGATTTATGCCTACGTATTTGAGAATATCAGATCAGTTCAGTTGGAGGCTTTACTTCTCTCCTTGCTGAGCATTGTGGTGCTTGTTCTTGTTAAAGAACTGAATGAGAAATTTCAGAGAAACATTAAAGTTGTTCTTCCCATTGATCTACTTCTGGTAAGTACAAAATTATGTATCAGATTTTTCTTAGAAATCTTTTAGTGTTTAAAGTAATTTGCTGAAATTTACTGTGCTGTCTGTAGTTACCCACACCCACACCTGCTACTTATTAAGTGGACAGCTAATTTTCATGGCTGCATGTTAATTGTACAAACAGGAAACTGTTTGGCTAAATAATTAAGAAAGAAGTGACATATGGTCCCAATTTGTGTAATATTTTTCATATGTTTGCTACTTTTACACAATCACAAGAATACAAACTTAGAGTGCTAAAGTGTAAGAAGTTTGAAATCATAAATGAAAAGTAACGGGCACATTGTAACTCCAAACAAGTCTTGTACTGGGTGGCTTAGATGTTGCTTATTATTTACTTGGAACAAAGTTAAGTATCTATGTCATTGCTTTCTGTAATTCTACTAACAGTTTTCCTTTAACATGACACAGACTAAATCGAAATTAGCTATTGCATTATAATCCCCTGCTTTAAGGATTAAGCTGTAGTCAAATGATCAGCAGCAGGGTAGAAGGTTCTGGTTTTCCCTAAACCTCTAAAACAAAATTAAAAATATGAAGGCCAGGTTCTTATCATGGTGGATTATCACAACTCTTCTTCCGGAAAAATGTATTTACAAAAGAATAATTTTTATTGGGTAAAATAATGGAAAAGGAGGTAGTTTGGTTCTGGACCATGATCTATGATCAGTTTCTGTACCGCCTTTTCAAAAATACTGAATAAAATGTAGTAGCAAACTAAGGATTGTGGGCTGGAAACTGGACCTATTCTACTGGGATTTGTTTGTGCATCTCATAAAAAGTACAAGAAATTAGTTTGAACCTCTTCAAGGTCAAACTCTCTTAGCAAGATTCATACCTGCTGAGATATAAAAATAAGAGGCAGACACATATTTTGCTGTGTTTGTGTTGAAGTCAACAATGCCAGTCTGGATTATATGTGCTCAGAAGTCATCAGCTAAATCAGACTACTCAGGAACACCTAAATTACAAACTACTTTAAACTGCTCCCATGAATGGCAGTGGTCTGGGGCACATAGTTCATTCATCTTCTCTAAATTCGTTATTGTGTCCAGATCTTAGTTTCTTTTGATTCTCTTCCACATTTGCAAAAATTTCATAATACTGTACTTTCCTGCCTTACTGGATTGAGCTAAGGATTCATGTATGAACAGTGTCATGTGCTTATATGTGTCTATAATACACACCATGTCAGAAGCTAAAGGCAATAGAGATAAACCGTCTTTTTCTGTGTTGAATCAATAGATAATTGCTACATCCGTTGCTTGCTACTATGCTGATATGGAATACATCTACGGGCTAGAAGTTGTGGGCCACATTCCTGAAGGGTAATGTATTTTTTATTACCTTATTGCTTTTAAATATGTTTATTTCTGAGAGTAGTCTCTGAAGAGGTCAAAGCAGTTTTTTGAAATAAGAAGTGGCAAAAATCTATTATGTTAATTTCCCATCTCCTCAAACACTCTCTCACAATTCAACCCCATGTTAACATGTTGTATCTGTATAGATAATCATGGCAAAAATGCATTTCTGTACATTTTCTTTTTTCTTTATTTCTCAATGGAATAAAAAGTAGGCACTTGATATATGAGAGAGGGGCAGAACACTCTCTACAAAATTATTGCAACTTGTTTTTGAGGATTGGCTTGGGTTTTTGTAGCAGAAAGGACTTGCAATGAGATAAGATGTGTAAATTACTACAATTCATTCTTCATATAGTAATTTTAGAAAATGTGGTTTCTGAGGAAATGTGAGGGATTTAATTATGGTTAATCTAGAAAAGAGAATTTTGATTACAATTAGTGATAAACTTTTCTCCATTATCTTGAAAAGTAGGGGGAAAACCCCCAAATCCAACAATATAATTAGCTGGAAAGAGAAATTACATTCGCTTTCAGACAAAATGTTCAAACACTACAAGTTGGTATGGAAGAGCACAGGTGTTGTGTAATCTCCCATTTGGATCTTGTGGGATTTCCCTAAATTTCACGAAGTATGAGTTCAAGGCATCATGCGTACATGTGTGGCAGTTTGCACTGACAGAAATAAAATAAGGGATATTTCTAAAAACAATAATTGGTTTTAAATATTTAGGGCATGCTATGAATCTGAGATTAGAGCTGGGCAAAGTGTTCCCCTTCAATGGATAATGAAGAGGTAAATGATATTTGTATAACTTTAATCAGAAATTTATTTTCTGTCTAACCTCTGATGAGTCATGTTGAAAAACAGAAGCAGAGCCTGGATAATTTTTCTGGATGTTTAGGAATTTACCTGAAATATCTAACTACCTTGCCAGTGGAGAGCATCAGAAGCCTTAAAATAAAAATTTGTTTCTTAGATGTATGTATTCTGGAGAGACAGAAGTCTTTAACTGAGTTGTTTCATTGCAGGCCCCATTAGAAGGTCTCCATTAGATGGAATAAATGTCAATACTGTTAATAATCTACAGGATACAAATATTTTTTAAGGTTTAAATTAAGCATTACAGGAAGGCCCAAAAACCCCAAACCCCAAAACCCCAACAAACAAACAGAAAAGAGAAAATATACAGTGGAGTCTCTTCTACTGAAAACTACAAAATTAGTTAACAGTTACTGATTTTATCTGTCAGAGAAATAATTTATCAACATCTTTTCAGAGAAGTAATTTATCAACATCTTTTCAGAATACCTCAAACTGAGCTTGTAAGTGCAATACTACTTCTGAAACTGTTTTATCTTCCTCTGCACATTCTCTTCTGCAGTCCAAACAGACTGAGATCTTATTAATCTAAAATATTGAAAATTATCACATTACAAGTAACGGAAAGATTAGCTGTGCATGCAGAGACTTTTTCCATTGTATTTGTATGAATTGCAGGTATATAGAGACTTTGTCTCAAGTTTTGCACAAACAACTATCTATTTTTTATAGGTTGCCATCACCAAAAACACCACCCATGAATGTCTTGCCTGAAGTAGTCACTGAAGCTTTTGGTGTAGCACTGGTTGGTTATGCAGCCTCACTAGCGCTTGCTCAAGGCTCTGCTAAAAAGTTTAAATACACTGTGGATGACAACCAGGTAAAGCTCTTTCTCCTTACTGCCACTGAGCCTTGAAATCACTTCACCATTTTTGAAAAGTATTGTAGATGGATGCCCATGAATGCCCAGCAGGAAAAAGTATGTTCCATATGGCATTCTGACACCTTCTAGTGAATACAGTGACACCCAAATCTTGTTCAAATCATCTCTGCAGAATGCCCTCATTGGGTGAGCTACTTATTTTTGGGAAGTGCATCCTTCAGAATAATCTTATAATGCTACATTTGGTGCAGCATTTGGGTATTAATACATTTTTCACTGCTCTAAGTTGAGACAGCTGCTTCTTTGGCACTTGAGTTCATAAAGACAAGCTATGATGTTGAATCAGCCACTGATTAATTCACACAGATTCACAGAATTCTATGAGTTGGAAGGGACCCACAAGGATCATCTAGTCCAACTCACCATCTAACACCCGTAAAACAAAACAATTCTACAACCAAACCAGGTACTTATAACCTCAGGACATATCTGATATTATAAAAGGAAGTTATTTATACTTATGCAAAGTAGAAGTCTCATCTGAAATAGAGGTTTATTTTTATAAGAGACGCAGGGTGGGTTTAGACAGTGCTACCAAATTTGAGCCACAGGATCTCCTTGTTCAGACTTCACTTTACAGAGGACGTGCTTAAATGAAAGTGGGCCATTACTTTCTACACTACTAGATTACTTGTCATAGTGGGTGCCATGCCATCTGGAAATCCATGGAGACAGTAATTCAAGCACAGTGGTAAGAAATCCTCACATAACTGGCAATAGTACTGTGTGAAGATAGTGCTACCTCCACCTTCCTGTTAAGTAGTTTGGGATAAACGACAGGGTTGAATGAACAGTTGTTCTTGCAGCTGGATGTCTATTTGAACAGCCTATCTAGACAAGTCAGTCTTGCTGTCCTTTGCAACTCTTATGTCATTGGAAAATATAGTGGAAATGTTTTTACCTACTCAGGTCTCTAAAATATTTTTTCAATATGAATACACTAGACCATGAATTTCTGTTGATGCCTTAGAGCTTAATGCGGGTCAGACTTCAGGGTGACATGCTGCTTTGTTTCAAGGGCACTCAGTGGAGCACAACCACCTGTATGTCTTTTTGCACCTCTGGAAGTCTTGTAGTTTACACACCTAATTGCTGAAGTCTTGGAAACTATGTGTAGGTCTGCACTGAATAACCGAGCCAAGGAACAAAACCTCCATGAGAAGAAAGCAGGGGGGTAATGTGGCTGTACTGCATTCAGAGGTCAGGCACAGTGCTCTGCATGATGGCCAGAAGGTGTGTGAGAGTGCTGGGAGAGCTTCAGTGAAGACAAACATGATCAGGTGTTTTCCTGGCTGGATGCAATACCATTTGTGTCCTAAGCACTTCTGAAGTCTTTTCTTACTCATTTTCCTCAACAGACCAATATGCCTCTTACAGTCTGGGGAAGACTGATGCTGAATGGCCAACTTGAAATGCTTCCTTAGAAAACACTGTTCAGTTTAGGCTATACATACAAGATGGCTTTTCCACTTTTTCTTCTATAAATCTTTATTCAGTCAAGTCTGTATTTTGACTGTGAACAAGCACCAAATACATTTATGAGGAAAGATAGCATGCAAATAGTAGGGCTACCACACTTCATTTTCACTACACATGCTCTAAAAGCAAGAAAATCAGTGGCTTTCTTGAAGAGTCATAAGCCAGAAATTATCTGGACAGACTCCAGATACCACTACTTGGGGCTCTAGCTAGTTAAAAATCAGATGTGGACCAAGATGTTAATATTTGCTTGAACTTCATCTTCAAAATTTAGCAATAGCGTTTATTGTGTGAACAAAATGTGCCTCTTGCTTTTGATGAATCTGGTCCAGCAGCTCTATCATTCAAATTGGTTCTGAATAGTGAGAAGATATTTTCTGTTGGGAAATCCTTTCTCGTGTACGTATATGATTTTTTTTCCCCTCAAAAATATACCCATCTTTTATCATTGCTAATATTTACATAGGGGACTCCTTTTTTGGCTAGAGGCATTGAAATAGCAGAACAATAGGAAAAAAACCCATCTTCTGTTTCACAACTTTGCAGGAATTTTTGGCTCATGGTCTCAGCAACGTGATTCCTTCATTTTTCTTTTGCATACCAAGTGCTGCAGCGATGGGACGGACGGCACTTTTATACAGTACGGGCGCCAAAACACAGGTAATGGGTTAGAGACATGTACATCAGAGAATTAAAGCTATGACACCACTCACTGGTACTCGTACTGATTTATGGATTGTATTTCCTTATTCTCGCTTTTGGGAGTGACTCTGCCTTGTCAGTTTAAACCATCTGCAAGAAATTGCATATCATCAGCCGTGTCTTCCTAGAAAAGCTAATGGTTTCACTTATTCATTTTTACCTGTTTTATTCAACCTAAGCTGTCAAGTCTGTGGCAGGAAGAAGGTTAGGAGTTGTGTTTTCAGACTCCAGAAAACTACATAAACCCCCTTTCAATTTATGGAAATTTGTCAGCATTGTAACAAAAGTGCACTTTAATGGTGCTTAATGAATTTAATGGTACAGGGTAAACGGAGGTTTTTATTTTTAATGGTAAACATGGTAGTGGTTCTACATTGATAGTTGAACTCGATGACCTTAAAGGTCTTTTCTAACCTTATCAATTCTATGATTCTATTGTTATTTTATAATTGTTGCCCTTGCCTGTATAAAGGCCACTAGCTGCAAGGAAAAAGGTAATGAGGTACAACTGACAAGGCTACGTACAATTCATGCAATCCATTCTTGACCATGTCCTCCAATTATTTCTCATGCAAATGTCACAATACTAAGGTATTATGTAGAGCTTCAAAACTCTACATGTTAATTACTTGCTAATTATCCTTCAGAGTACTCTGAACTCAATCATAATGAATAATTTAACAAATATTAATCTTTGAAAACATTTATGTATATTCAAATAGTTTATCTACCACTTGGCGATTAGTTATTTCATATATTTTCATTGGATTCGGTGTCATATCATGTACCCTTGTCCTCACAGACATCCTCTTCTGTAACTTGTTAATGTATTATGTATTATAATCTATTATTGATTGTACAATTTGCAGTTTTACTGCATTATGTAGCACTGGCTTTTCCAAGGAAGATTCAAGGTAAGCTGAAGGCCTACACCTGAAGACCTATAACCTGAAGGCATATAGGGTATTTGAGCATTTTGGGTCTGGTACATGTAGGCAAATATCCTGATACAATTTTATTCAATATATGAAGTTGAAAAAGAATCACAGAATCACAGTGATTAGGAAGATTAAGAATTAGGAAGGTTGGAAAAGACCATANCACTCAACCATAGTTTGATTTCAGAGTAGAAAATGCATGGTAAAAATGTTCTTGGTTTTATATATTGGTTTTACAGTATGGTAGATCCTGCATCTATAAAAGTACGGCTCTGAGTTAGCACTATGAGAGTACTTTATTACTTTATTATTTATAACAAGTTCTCTCTTGCATTTTTTGGGGTTTTTTTGAAAGGAACACATCCATTTAATCCTCTACATTGTGGTTGTCGAGGGAGAATGAAGAGATGAGAAGAACATCACTTATAAATGTTGGTCAGGTCATAGGCAAAAAGAAGAATGAGAGGTTTCTTTGATTACATACAGAAAAGTCCATTTGACATAGGTCATGGAAGTAATGCAAAGAGCCTTTCAAGGGCACAGAGCAGCCTTTTTTTTTCTCAAATGACTACCTCTGGGGTTCAGTTTTGTCATTTGATCTTCAATGATACCTTTTCCTGGGAGAAAACAGAAGTGAGGGACTCTATCATGGACTAGAAGCATCCTTCAAATAGAATCAATATTTTTGCCCTTGTTCTTTGTCAAGGCACAAGGAGTGAAAAGTTCCTTGTGAATTTACCAGCAGATTTTCTTTCCCTTTTTCTGTAAACACTCTGTCCATGCTTCTTGATGGCATTTTTAAGTACACCATGACTTTAGTTTTCTAGTGTTTTAGCAACTTGTCTGGTTTTGTTTTTAACAACTTGTCTCTTAAAATGAAACCTGATTATTTTAGTAAAGAAACATATTATCGATATAAAAATAAAATGAGCATCTGTTTACTTATTGTCAAAAACCTTCTGTGAATCTGAACTATATAAGTACACAGTGAGCACTCAGAGTGGAGTAGGACAGCGCAATTTTACTGTAGTTTTCCAACAGATTAATACCATAAATTCTGTGAAGAAACATATAATTATTAGACCATATCTTTTTCTGGATTCATATTATCTGCATGAATTATAATTTTGAATATAGTATTTTTTAAAATTGTGCCTATGTTTTCTAAAGTATTCACAGAATCACAGAATACTATGAGTTGGAAGGGACCCACAGGGATCATCTAGTCCAACTCACCATCTAACGCCCATACAGAGACCGAACGCACATCCCAGAGTGGTGAACATAAACCTAGATCCCTCACAGTCGCACAGGCCACTCCGAGCCAAGAGAAATCCACAGGACCATCCAGCCCTACACCCCCCAGCTAGACCATGTCACTAAGCTCCTCGTCCAATCTTCTCTTAAACACCTCCAGGGACGGTGACTCCACCACCTCCCTGGGCAGCCCATTCCAATGAGAGATCACTCTCTCTGTGAAAAATCGCTTCCTAACATTCAGTCTAAACCTCCCCTGGCGTAGCTTGAGGCCATGTCCTCTCGTTCTGGTGTCGTCAGCCTGAAAGAATTAAATTCCACTGATATTGAAATGAAATTATTAGTGGTTTCTGACTTAACACAATATTTTATTTTTTAGTGTTAATCTCAGTAAAAAAATCTAGAAGTCTTCTCATGTGCAAAAAATGACAACATACATAACTTTTGCTTACTGTTATGACAGATCTGTTACTGAGTACAACAGAGGATTCATGACTATAAATATGATGCAGAATTGCAGTGGCTGCGGAAGAACTTCTGGGATGAGATATTGCACACTCATGCTCCATTAACTGACCAAGTGCATAAATGATGCTCTGGTCTATGTCTGTGTGCTGGAGGCAGGGTTACACATAGATATTGAGATATCTCACTGTGTTTTCACTGTACTTGACTGAAGGTAATCACCAGATATTAAAACTGAAATTATATGCATCTGCAATCCATAGATATGTTAGCAGCTAAGATCTTCAACATCTAATTCTTGACTTTGTCTACAACATTTTGTAACTAATACTTTTTTTTCTTTTTTTGGTTGCTGTTAGACTGAATGATCTGCATTTCTTGTTTATTGTTCTAGGTGGCTTGCCTTATTTCTTGTGTATTAATTCTTGTGGTGATCTATGCAATTGGACCTATGCTGTACTGGCTTCCTATGGTATGGTACTTGTCTTTTTTAAGAATTTAAATGTCAAACATTTTCTACTGACAATTTCTTTCAGGGAAACATAATGCTACTTCTAAATCAGTTCTATTTAATTTCATTGGGAGGAAGAATAGTAAGGGCACAGAAAGTCTCAAAATCATAAAATACAGAAGACATATAGATTGTACGCCTATATAGTTGCATAAGTAGGTTATCACATAAGTTCATAAAAGTACATTTTTCTTCTATGTACTTTTGGCATATAGTTTATGAAAAATATACATAATTGCTGTGGATTTGTAAATTGATTACATGTGGTAGAAGTAAATACTGACAAAGATATGCTTATGATATATGACTGCAAATAGATTTGACACAAGTTATGTTAGATACTGATTTACATTTAATTACAGAAAGATTATGAAGTATTCTTATATCTCTGTATTCTTACATCTACAGCAAGACTATAAAGCAGTGTGACATCTTTTCACAGAAGCTACCAGATTTTGGTATTACAAACTAATAGTTAATTTTAGCTAGAGGCATGTCAGACCTGCAAAACACAGCTCCAAAATTATCCACAATCCTACCATGTTCGTACATGAAGTCTTCACTCACCATGTTTTAAATTCACTTCATGCTATTGTTTACATGGTGTCATGAAAGTTCTAGCTTTTCGAACAGTTCCTTTTATAGTTTATTTTAACCATGCAAAATAAGGACACTTGAAGAGGGGTGCACAATATGTTCCTTTTTTTTACTATAATGCTTTCCTACTTTCAGTGTTTCATCTGGATTATATTATAAATTTTGACTGGTTTCCTGTAGGCTTTTCCCCCAAATTTTAAAAAATTCTTCTTGGTTGATACTTTCTTGAAGTTTTATTCTTTTTCTAATAAGCTATTTCAGCCCTTCCCACCTATGTAATGCAAGTCAACTGGTTTGAACTCCATTCCCTTTGGCTCTAGATTATTTTTTCGTCCATGTCCTCCTCCTTTCTGATTCAGAAAACAACAAATTAATTTGTTTGCTTAAAAATTAATAAATTTTGCCCTAGAGGTCTTTTCTAGGGGAAGGGGAGGAAGTTCACAGGTTCACAGGTTACTCCGAGTTGGAAGGGACCCTCAGGATCATCTAGTCCAACTCCCCACCAACTAGACCATGTCACTGAGCTCCTCATCCAGTCTTCTCTTAAACACCTCCAGGGATGGCAACTCCACCACCTCCCTGGGCAGACCATTCCAATGAGCGATCACTCTTTCTGTGAAAAACCTCTTCCTAACATTCAGTGAAGAAGGAAAGTAGAAATTCCTCACTGTATAGAAGTAGAGTGCTGATTTGCATGTGAATATTCCAGTCTATGGCAGAATGTAGTTAGTCTGGGAATGTATGGAGAGTCTTGGGTAGTCCTGAAGTTTCTGTTATTTTTCTCTTATCCCATTTCTGAAACAGTAAACAGTTTTTGTAACTTAATTATAATATTGAATGCTAAATTAAAGAAAGCATTTGTTTTCAGTAACAATTCTGCAAATAGGGTTTTTTTTAATGTCTTTGCAGTGTGTGTTAGCAAGCATTATTGTTGTGGGCTTGAAGGGGATGCTAGTGCAGTTCCGTGACTTAAAAAAATATTGGAATGTGGATAAAATAGACTGGGTAAGTAAAACTTAATCTAAGGAGGTTTTCCTGAGACTCTTTAAGGCATATCTGCTAAGTAAATTTTAATAGTTCTGTGGTCCTAGAAGAGACAAATGCAAGTCATAATTAGCTGAATTTTTGTGTGCTATTAGCTTAGAATACCAGCATCTGTAATATCAGTTGCATTAAAAAATGACATTTTAGCAAATCATAAAGAATTAAACCTAATTTAATGCTAGAGATACATACAGGGCAATCAGAACTGGAAGTACTATAGATGCAGAAAGATTCATATTGAGGGATTGTTGTAGGTAAATTGCCTTAACTCTTTTACTGTTTGTAAATAAAATATCGATTTTTTGATCATAACAAAAGATTCTGCACTGTGAGAGGAAGGATACATCAGAAATCTATTTTAATGCAAAGCCTGGATAGTCTGACAGAATTTGCATGGAATCCCCAGCAAATATTAAAGATGAATCCATGTATGAGAAGACTCCTGGATTTCTGTTCTGTGGGAAGTTTTGAATGTATTGGCAATTAGTGGAACCAAAACTTCTAGGCACTTACTTAAATACATACATACTGACATCTCTTATGTTTCTATTAACAAATACTCAGATAAGTATTTTGGCCATATTGTCCTTCTCTGTGATGGGAGACACAGATTACTGGAGCTAATATTGGTCTTTTTGAACTCAGCAGTGACTTAGTACTCTGCAGCACTAATGATCAAGTCTAGACTGAGTAAAACTTTTTTTTTGTTATAGAGTACTGGATTTCAGTATGAGAAACAGAGCTGGCTAAACACCATCAAGTTTGGCTATGTGAGATTTTTTGCATTTAGTCACAGAAAACTGGAGTTGTTTTAGGGGTTTTTTTGTATTATTCAGAAGAAAAACTCTATCTTTCATGAAATCTTATGTTCCTCTGAAAATATTTTCTATCACTGGTACTGTATTTGATCTTCAAGTTAAAACATATTGCCAATGACAGAAATGGTAGGAGATGTAGATCAAGAATTATTTTGGCAATAGTGCACTTAAGAATATTGGTAGTTATGGGATAGATATATATCTTTTATGTCAACGCATTGAGGTAATAATTAGTTAAGTTTTCCAGACGGATGCTCCAGAATCTCGCTAGATTTGATGCATCTTCACAGACAGACTAGCCTAATTGATTATTCCTCTTCTGGTTTTGACAGAAAAGGCTCAGTGAGTAGTTAGTTATTATTTCTCAGACATCTCTCATCATTTCTAGGAGAGGTTATAGAAAGGGGGTGTTCACTGGGTTCATCTTTTTGACTGAACATACTTGAATGATGATTTATCTTCAAGTAGTTGTACCATCTGTCCTTAGCTTGACAGAGTAAATAATCTGCTTTAAACAGAATAGTTTAAAGTAAGGCTATAAACATTGATCTTGCATTGCTGCCTGCTCTGAGGAGCCCCACCAAGCCCAGTGATTTGTATAACTACACCGGTATTATTTTGGCCTAAAGAGATTCACCCCAGCAATTGACAGAACACCGGAAATTAATTGTTCCATCACCCAGGTTATCCAAAGTAATTTCAAGATAGAAACTCTAACAAAACATTTGGAAAGAATTAGTAGTTGTCCCTTCTGGAACTGATTCCTTGAAGGGTGTGTGTCACGTTTGTTGAAGTGAGGTTGACTGAAGTCAGGTTTGTTATGCTTTTAAGTCTGGCAAATGATAGTGTTTAGAGATGGAATGTTATGGGTTTTGTTACCTTGTTCCTTCACACTTCTTTAAGCTCCTCACTGAACACAATTGGATGAATAATATTTACTTGATTAATTCTTTAGAAACATAATCCTTTTATGTGTAAAAGGTACAGCTTGAAAATGTACTGTTCAGGAGCTGGATTAGAGGGTTTTCATTGGTTCCTTCCATCACAGGATATTCTGTGTTTCTATGAAATCTCTGTGATGAGCCATGGGTGGCTTCTTCTTTCAGATTTACTGTTTGGGATCAGCTGAACCCAATGAGCAGCTAGGCTGACAGACTTAAGTAGCTAATACCAAATATGTATTATCAGCTGAATATTATTGCATCTATTTGCAATATTCTTTTGCCTTGTATTTGTTAGTCCTCATGAATGTCCTGTTTTCATATTCTGCCTCTCAAATCACATTAAATGGTTTCCTAGCTAGTACCCCACTGTCCTTACTCCGAAGATCTCTTTCCTGCCATTTACAGCACACATATGAACTTCAAACATCTTTTGCCTTAGTGAAGGTGTCTTCTGTCAGTCTCTACACCTTCTTGGTTGGATGATTTCAACAAGCTCAGATTTATATTTGCACTATTCCACTATATATGTTATATACATAAGTGAGAGTGATTTGTCTTGATTTTTTCCCCCCTCTTTTTTGGGGGGAACTGGTAGGAAGCTGATCTGGCATTTGTCTGTGAGTGTATCTCACTTCTCAAGTCCTCAGGTTAAAAGTTGATTGCCATATGCTTCCTGGAAACCTAATTTCTTATGCAGGCCTACATGAATAACTTGGTTTTTTATTTCTCCAGCTTGACAGTGCATTTTCCTAGAATCAATAATGAAGTGAATCAATAGTGAAGTTCTTGTTAACTCGTAATTCTAAGGCTCAGCATCCCAGAAACTCCCTTTTAAGCTAGGCAAAAACTACTGTCTGGCATTGGACTGCTGAAGAAAAATGTTTTCTTTGCTATTAACAGTTGAACTTGGAAGTGACCAAAGATGGGGGAAAAGTGTTTCAGAAGGTGAAGCTCCAGGTAAAAAATGATAAGAGAATAAGGATTATTTTCATGAGTTAATTATACAGTAGGCATTTGGGGAATTCCACATGGAAATACTCTGGCATTTAAAGGGAAAGAAATGTTTTAAATTTGCACCTATGTCTTTACCACGAAATAACCTTAGCTGAGACAAAGCCACGTTCATGCCTGACTTGTAAAGCAGAAAGAATGGCAAGAATTTATGGTAAAAAATACACATTCCCAGCATGGTGTTGTGATGTGAGAGGCAGTTTCAGATGCATGACTTGTAAGTGTATGTATATATAATAGTATTTAAGAATGTAAAGTATGCTTCTAATTCAGCTATTAAAACAGATCTAACAAGTATCCTCCCAGATCCTATCTGTCTGAGTTTCCAAAACATGGACCACTCAATCTATTTTATCAAAATACTTAGAGGAGACCGAGGGAAGATCTTCCTTGAAATTTTGGAGGTCATTAGTGCAATATCTTGGGTTTTAGGACTTCTTAACATATTATCCTCAAGAAGGAGATGGCCTTTTAGGTTTGTCCAGGCATTCATCACACCTGGGTCCTGATTCATAAGAAGGCTATGAGAGATCTGAGGGCTTTGCTATATAAAAAAAAAAAAATCATGAAGTAAGAAATCATGTCTTGTGAGGATAATTTTACATCCATACTTCTGGCTTACGACATCTTGAGAGATTTTCTATTTTTCCTGCATTAGTGAACATGCTACTCTGAGTTATACGTATTACTTGTGCTGTAATTGATGACAGTGAGGTAGGAAGGAATTTGTAAATGCTTGATCCATTGAAAGTATGATTACTAAGAGTAACATTTGTATCAGTTCCTCTATCTCCAGAGCTGCTTGCAAACAAATACTGTCTCAACCATTGCGTATGGAGTGCTTGTGAAAAATTATGTTAAAGAACTACCATACCACTTTTTCATCATAGGATCATTTAGGTTGGAAAAGACCTTTAAAACCGTCTAGTTCAACTGTTAACCCCATACTGATAAGTCTACCACTAAACCACGTCTTTAAGTACATTAAGCAGTTCCTGTTCTATGGCTGTGATGGTCTTCTGCCCTTGAATCATAAGTTTTGATGAAAGCTGTGCTGATGATGAATGTAGGTATCAATTATTTATCTGTAGAATGACATGGGAGCATGAGCATGTCACTCAGCTTCCTTAGAGCCAAAGCCTCCTCCAAGACTTTAGTGTCTTTTACCGCAGCTTTTATAGGTACATGAATGGCAAAAAAAGGGACAAAGGCAATCTCCAGTCTCTACTGGATAAGGCAGGCAACAACTGGGGATGAGGAAAAGGCAGAGATACTTAATGATTTTTTTGCCTCTGTCTTTAATAGTAAAGACAAGTGCTTACATAATGAAAGGTCTCTTGAAAGGTGTCGATGTGGTTGACACAGACAAGGAACAGTGTAACCCCTCTTTAATGCAGCAGGAAGATGTGAGCACCCGACTAGTACATTTAGATCCTCATAAGTCTATAGGACCTGATGAGATACATCCTAGAGTGTTGAGAGAGCTGGCAGATGAACTCGCTAATCCTCTCTCAATCATCTGTCAGAGGTCTTGGCTTACTGGGGAGGTCCCAAAAGATTGGAAGTTGGCCAATGTGATACCTATCCATAAGAAGGGTAGGAAAGAGGAGCCAGGAAATTATAGACCTGTCAGCCTGACCTCGGTGCCAGGCAAAATTATGGAGCAAATCATCTTAAGGCAAATGATGTTGCACCTCTAGGAGGGTAAGGAGATCAGACCTAGTCAGCATGGCTTCAGGAAAAGAAGGTCCTGCCTAACTAATCTCATTTCCTTTTACAATCAGGTGACTCTCCTGGTTGATGAGGGAAGAGCTGTTGATGTAGTGTAGCTGGATTTTAGTAAAGCCTTTGACACTGTCCCCCATAACAAACTCCTGGTGAAGCTGGAGGCTTGTGGCTTGGATGGGTTTAGAGTGGACTGGATCAGGAGTTGGTTGGANGAGCTGGGATTGTTCAGTCTGGAGAAGAGGAGGCTGAGGGGAGACCTTATCGCTTTCTACAACTACCTGAAAGGGAGGTGTAGCCAGGCAGGGGTTGGTCTCTTCTCTCTGCTACCAGTGATAGAATGAGAGGACACAGTCTTAAACTGCATCAGGGGAGATTTAGGCTGGACATTAGAAGGAACTTTTTCACAGAGAGGGTGATCTCTCACTGGAATGGGCTGCCTAAGGAGGTGGAGGAGTCACCGTCCCTGGAGGTTTTAAGGAAAGGTTGGATGGTGTTCTTAGCAGCATGACCTAGATAATGGGATAGTGTGTTATTGGTAGAATGGTGTGTTGGTAGCAGGATGACAACAGGTTAGGTAATAGGTGATAGGTTGGACTAGATGATCTCTATGGTCTTTTCCAACCTTACTAATTTTGTGATTCTGTGATCTTCCCTGCTGAGACACTTCCTGAATGAGCAGGACTTTAATGGTGTTTTTCTTTGGTCTATGTGCAGGTGATTACAACATACGCCTGTATTTGAGCAAGCCATCACAGCCTCACATTATAGATAGTACAGAATTGGTCAGTCGAGTCAGGGTATGATTCATCTCTTCCTCAAGGAAGTAACAGCATAATCAGGTAGGAGTTAAATGAACCGTGCCCCAAATTCTTCTCACTTTGATAACCATTGGTTATGGTAGGAAACTAGACAGCTGTGATGCAGATAATTAATGCCAAGTGAGAGGAACTCTCCCATTCAGGCAACAGCTGATCAGCTACTCACTTTGTAGTGAAAAAAAGGAAGTGTATAATTTGATTCCAAAGTGGTGCAGAAACATTTATCATCACCATACCTAAGCATTGCATTGTTCAGCCCTAGGTTCAGAAAGTATTCTGCAACTTATTTACATGCTTTTTTTTCTACCAAGTTCCCATTTCAGACTCCCCTCAATGGTGGATGATTAGATCCTATGAAATGGGACAGTCTAGACAGAGAGAGATGCTATATACACAGTCACTGTACCGCTCAGCGCTTCTTATATACAGGAGTCAACATAAGTCCATTTCTTCTGCTCTCTCTTTGGAAATTTTCTTTGAATTAGTACAGTACAAGGATACGTCAAAGGTGGCATTTGTTATGACTTTTGAGAATAACATATGTCTATAACACATCATTGCTAAAATTTGAGGAGTGATTAGGTTCTATCTGTCCTGGAGTATGCAATAACTGTCTTGAAGTTAGTTGCCAATGAAAACTTCAATATTTTTAGGACTTCTTTGTTGAACCTTGCAATAACCCATAAATTTTAAGAAAGATATCTATTGGATCAACATAACTTCTTTCTCCAAGTTTGATGCTACCCTGGCTAAAGAAGTACTGACTCCAGGCCAATACAAAGAACTGAGAGAGGACTGACTCATGAGAAGATGATAGTTTTGGCTCAGCCTCTACAATAATGTTGGTCTCTGACTACAGCTGAGGTGTAAGATACTAGGTTGCCAGAGAGGCACTCAACTAGCTTTCTCAGTAGTCATCAGTACTTATATATTTTTGGCTTTGATTCCTCCTAAGAAGACTTCTTATTGGGTTTTCATGCTTTCTCTTCTGAGACATAAGAATTTTTCGAGGTCTTGCAGCAGTGATTTAGTTAGATGTGAGGAAGCTCAGGTCTGCAGCTGAAGTTGATTGCACTGAAGTGGATTCAGGTGTTGTCAAGGGTTCAGCCTTATGAGGAGAGGCTAATTCTTGATCCTACCTAAATTTCAGGTTTGTAGTGTATTCCTTTTAGCCCTTTCATGTCCAGTGAACTCCTTTATAAATAAATATTGGATTTTTAAATCTTAGATTTGCTTTCTTACTGAATAATTAGAACTCAATATCTGTTGCCCATAAAGGCATTCCTTGCAAATTTATACACAACAATTTGTATAAGATGTAGTATTAAAATACAACTGGTGATTGAGGGCACTCTCAAAGAATGAACTACTACCTCTGTCTAGCAGCGGTGCTGTTGGAGAGACTACAAAACCTTTCACAGTTGTTAGGAATCATGAAGATAGGGGAGGAAAAGGTTTTTAGAGCCATGAAACATTCTGTGCTCTGTGAAGCACAAATTAGTCCAGTATGACTTACATTTTATAATTCATAAAATAACAGTTCTGAAATCTGCTCAAGAAAAATTCCTGTGGTTAGACTGAAAGTAGTCTATTGTCTCTGGCTTTTGCGAGTGAAAGTATCAGAAAGGACAGTCTTAACATTGATTGTGCTGTTGTAATGTGATCTGTTATTCTGCAAATCTGAACTAGAAGCAGTACAAAAAGTAATTGTTGAAACAGGTATCTGTAGGGATCAGTACACTGAGAGGAGTG
>WEKX01013095.1:0-39918 GCA_013390025.1 Pitta sordida
TACTGGTCTTAAACCAAGACACTCCCAAACTAGCTGGTCTCCCACGGGCACAGAGCACAAAGTGCCTCTCCACCACCGTATTACCAGACATGACTTGTCTTTCCACAGCACAGTGTTTCGCCCAGAAGTTTGGGGAATAATGGCACTTTGTGTTGGAAAAGGGCAGCTTTTGTTAGTGCTGGGCAGCGCTGAAAGGCCTTCCCCAAGAGCATGCACCCTTGGCATCAGCACTGTGTCTAGGGCAGCCACAGGGGGATTCACCGCTCCCAGCTGCACTCTGCCTATGGCAAGGGAGATGGTCATAGAGCACTGGAAGAAAGGAGAGGGGAGACGAGGCTTCAGTGAGCAGGAAGAGGGAGGGACAGGTGGGAAATGAAGAGGATCAGAGGAGATGGAAAGAGAGAGCAAAAGCAGGATGGATGGAAGCAAGGATGAAAGGAAGGAATAAAAGATGGAAGGACGTAGGAAAAGAAGGAAGGGAAAAAGGATGGGTGGATGGGAGGAAGCATGGATGGAAGCCCGGATGCAAGGAGGCATGAATGGGAGGAAGGATGGATGGATGAATGGAAGGAGGAAAGGATGCATGGAAGGACAGGTGGATGGGAAGGAGGAGAGCCGGCCTGTTCAGTGCTTATTGTCCTCCCAGCCCTTGGGTCAGAGCCGGCAGGAAACAGCTGTGGCAGCAAATTGGTCCTTCCAAAAACACCCGTGGATGCCCCAGCACAGTCCCGTGGGAGGGGTCAGGCAGAAGAGGGGACAGCAGTGGTAGCACCCGGGACACCCATCCTGCAGCCACGGGACAGTCCGTGGTGTCCTGGGGGGCACGAGGGGCAGAGGTGCGGGGGTGACCCGTCTGCGCGGCATCACCCGCGCTCCGGACAGGCCGCACACAGGCACAGGAGCGGGGATCCCGCAGGACGGGCCGGGCGCGCCCNTCCTGCTCTGGAAGAACGTGACGCTGAAGCGGCGCAGCCCGGTGAGCGGGGGCGGGGGTGCCCTGCAGCCCCCGGGGCGAGGCCGAGCCCCGCGCGGGGATAGTCTCTGGGTCCGGGCCGGCAGTGTCGGATCTCCGGGGACTGCCCGGGCACGATTCCCCGGAGCGTCGGGAGCGCTCCGGCGGCCGTCAGCGGGGCCTCGTACCCGGCGCTCCCCCCGTGCGGTGACCCCGCATCCCTTGTCCACGGGACCGCCCGGGGGTCGCAGGAGAAGCCCATGGTCGGGGGCTGGATGTCGCCTCCCGGGGTGGGTTCGCTCCCCAAACCCCGTGCCCGCCGGCTATAAATAGGTTTCCAACCCATATGTGGGTCGGAGCCGCCTCTCTCCCGTGGGCTGATGAAGGGCCGCAGGTCAGCGGACCGGTGCGTGTCTCCCCCGGGATGGCAGAAGGGTGAGGTGGCATCGGCCGTGCTGAGGCCGTGGGTCCTCTGTCACACTGCCCTGGGCTCTCTGTGCGGGGTCACCCGCCACCCACCCGAGGGGACCCCGGTGGGTCCGTGGCCCGGGGGAACCGGTTATTTTTAGCGGTTGGGGGCGGGGAGCGATGTGCTGCTCCCAATTGGGTTTCGCTCTCCTCTTCTCCCAAATACTCCGCCGGCCCAATCCTGATCTCCCTCACCGGCAGCCACCTGCACCAGACCCTCTGCGTCCCGGTGGCCGGAGCAGGAGGGACCCTCGGGACAGGAGCAGGATGGAGCCTGGCGCTGCTGGCAGCCCTGGTGACCCCAGAATGGATGAGCAGGATGATGCTCTTTGGCTGAGTCATCTCCACTCGTTACCCTGAACAGAGCATCGTGACCACAGCAGGGAGCTGCCCCAAACCCCTACCCTCGAGGGTGAGCAGGCTAGCATAGCTGGGTCCTGGCAGGTGCTGGCTGAGCTGGCCCTGGCTGCTATGTCGGGTTACAGATTGGGGGTGCGCCCAGCTTTTGAGGCCCCATTTATCTGTGACCCTCCCTAGCCCTGTGGGCAGTGTGGAGATGCAGCACAGGGGTCTGTGGCTGGAGGATGAGTAGCCCAGGCCCCATCACTCCCGGGCACCTGGAGTGTCACTGAAGTGCTGCTGCTGCAGACAGTATGGCAGGGTGAGGAGCAGCCCCTCCTTGCCCACCCAGCAATGCCACGTGTGGTTGGGGTGTGCAGAGGACCAGCTGTGTGCCAGAGTGGGAGCTGGCCTGAGTGCTGTGAGTGCTCAGGGATGGATTTGGTGCAGCTCGGGGGGCAGCCATTCCCTGAAGATGTGCATGTCGCCTCCTTCCTCTTGTTCCTGCTTCCTGTGAGTGCCAGAGTCACCTGGTGTCCCCAGCCTGCATAGGGTCCTCATCCTGCCTGCTCCCGGGAGTGCTGAGCTGCCAGTGCTGGGCAGGCAGGACAGAGCTGGGCCCTGTACAAGAGCCTGGCTGTGGCTGCACCTGACCTGACACTCAGCAGCTGGGTCCCCAGTGCAGGTCTGACCTGGCACTGGCCAGAGATGGATGTGTTACTGAGAGAAACCAGCTCTGTGTCCCACTGGGGTGATCTTAATGCAGCAATCAGAGGCTGGGGCATTGGAGCAGGGAAGGGGAATGCATGAGTCCCCTTTGCTGCTGGAGTTCATCGTGGGGGAGTGGAGTTTGGGGTCGCTGAACTTCTCCAGCCTGGTGTTGCAGGCTGTGGTGGGAAGCAGAGCACCCATGTTTTACTGAGGGCTCTGGGCTGGAACTCAAGAGCTGGGGCAGTTCCCTGTGCTACCTGTGAGTGCTGGTGGCCCAAGGAGTCTCCACTGTCCCTGGCACCAGGGGCTGTTCAGGAGCAGGATTGCAGCAGGGTGCAGCCATGGTTTTGGGACAGACTTTGTCTGCAGACTCTTAGTGAGGCCACTTGCAGATGCAGTGATGGTGGGTGGAGGGAGACCTGCAGCCTGGCCAAGAGGACAGCTGGGTGCTGTCATGTGACACCTCTGTAACGTCTTGTGCCCAGCCTCTAGGAGTTTTGGATCTTGCCCAGTGGGGCTGAGCTGTTCTGGGCACTGCCCTGGGTTTAGGCCCTGATTTTGTTCTTCCCAGAACAGAAATTTAGGCAGAAGCCCAGGGGTGATGAAGGTCTGAGCAAAACAGTATCAGTGGCTCTCCGTGGAGGGAGGCCAGGGCTGTGGAGTCCTCTGGGGTGCTGATGGCAGCCCTGGGGAGTGCTGGCTGTGCCTTGATTCTGCAGGGACAGGAGTGTGTTTAGGAATGGGCTCTCCCATGACTTTGGTATACAGTTTAAACATACCTTGGATGTAAAATTACCACATGCTTTCTGAAAAGTCACCACAGGCACAGTTCAGGGTGTTCACCCACCTGCCCTCTGCCAATGCATTTGGGATGGGCAGGCAGCTGCAACTGGAGCTCCTGGGGATGGAAGCATGCTGCTGGGTTTGCTGCTGGGTTTGCTGACGGAAAGTGTTGGCGGGTGGGGGGTTCTTTGGAGGGATGGTGAGTGGGAGCTGAGGCTCCGGGTGCTGCTTTGGTGCTGCAGCATGCTGGGGCATGGGCTGTGGGGTGGGGGGATTGCAGGGGCAGCCAGGCAGCAGTGTGGCTGCTCTGCCCTGTGCAGGATCTGTGCCTTCTGCTGCTTGGCCCAGAGCCAGAAAATTCCCTCCACACAGAAGAGCTGGGCTGGCAGAGCTTCCCTTCCATTGGCTGGTGGGAGCAGAAGCAATGCCTCCAGAAAAAGGCTGAAATTTAGGGTGCTGGGGGGCTGTGACAGTGGCTCTGCTGGGGCACAGCTCACCCCATGCCCTTGGCACTGCCAGCTCCTGCTGCTGGAGCTGGGAGGGGACTGTTCCGGATCCTGCAGCAGGAATCGATTGGGCGCTGCCCTGGCTCTGGGTGCTCTTTGCTCCCTCACTGTTTGCAGCAGATGTGGGGAGGGGAAACTCAGGTTTGTTCTGGCCTGGCAGTGTCCGTGTGAGTCCCTGATGGCTGGGCAGCTGTGGGGCACCTGTTGCAGGGCACCTTCCTCTATACTGTGACTGCTTGGGCCAGGTATCTTGTGCCCCTGGGAGGATGGCCTTGTCCCAGTACCGTGTGTCCGCATCAGCCCAACACCCTAGTGACCATGGGGAGAGCCATGGTGGGTGTTCCCCAGGATCTGAGCTCATGAGAGGTGTTGGCAAACCCTAGCAGGGATTTTCTTCTCCAGCCTCTCCGAGGCAGGACCTCAGGCAGCCATGCCATGGCTGCTGGCAGGGTGGGAGGGGTGGGGATGTGCCCATGCTGGAGGCAGGGCCTAGTGGGACAGAAGGTCATGAACACAAGTGGCAGTGACCAAAAGGGTGACCAGAGGCAGAGGTGAGGGCAGCCAGGCCTTGGCAGGAGGGGAGTTGGCAGCCCCTGGATCTGGCCTTGTCTGTCCCTGTGGGGCAGGTGACCTCGGGAAGCTGGGTGGTGACCAGCGATGTGTATCCATGGTTAGGTCCCCCCTGGAGCTGGGAGGCTTGGCATGGGCTCCTGGGTCTGCTTGGCCAGGGGGCCTGGCTTGCCCCTTGCTCCTGTGCTCATCTCCCCCAGTTACTGTGGCTGCATGTGCCTATGCTTCGTGGCTGTGGGAAAAAGTGGGTGTTTAATGGGAATTAAAGTCTGAAGCCATCAAAAAGTTTAAGGTATTTCTGGCAGCCTTAAAATGCTGTTGGAAAAGTTGGATCCTGCAGGAGCTGGGCCCCATCTCTCAGGGTTCCTCAAGTGTAGTACGACAAGCAGCATTGGGATAGGCAGAGAGGCTGGCAGGGAGCAGGCAGCAGCTCCATCCTCCTGGAAGGAGCACATGCAGACTCCAACCTGGCAGACCACATGCAGAGCCTTTGGATGCCAGTCTTACCCCCAGGCTGTGTGTGGTGCTGCTTTACCTGTGTTGGGGCTGATAACCCCCTTGCAGGTGTCAGACTATGGGAGAGGGGGCTGGTGTGGCCACTTTGGGGCGCAGGGGCATCACTGGAGTTGACAGCTTGATGGTCTTAGGGTGGGGGCTGCCCCTCTGCCATGCCATGGTGGCTGGAGGCTGTGACTGTGGGCTTCAGGCGTTGCTGAGAGCGGGCAGGAGGGAACTGAGCATACTTTTGGGTGGCAACTCTGGCTGCAGAGAGCTGCCTCTGCCCACTGGGTTGGTGTAATATGAATGCTGCCACGCTGTGGGGTCATCGGTGGAGTTGTGCAGTTGTCCATGACCCAGCAGCCATGTCCATGCTGACCCAGGCTCCAGTACATATCCCAACTGCCCTGGTGCTGGATGGGAACTGGGCATGGTGTGTTTGCTCTTCCACTGTCCTGTGGTGCTTGTGTGGCCTCTTGACCTGGTCGTGTGCATCCTGGTGGGCACTGCTGCCTCCTGCTCGGCCTCCTTGCAGCCCTTCACTCCCGTCTGACGGCATGGCAGAGGATGGGCACAGGCAGAGTTGTTGTCCAGGTGCTCCAGAGGCATGAGTCCCTCTGCCAGGAGCTGGCACCCACCCAGCTCTGCGGGGGCAGAGGCAAACATGAGACCCAGAAGGCACAGGTTATCCCACTGTCCCTGGGGTGGCAGGTGGACACCCAGCGCTTGTGTAAATGTAGACTGCACCCGTGGCCTCATCCTGCTCACATCCAGGCAGACTGAGGTGAACGTGTGCCAGGGGAGGTGAATGGGGTGAGTGCCGACACCCAGGAGGTGACCACAGTCGCTGTCCTCTGGGCACAAGGACCTCTGGGACCAGTGTCCTACCCTGGATCCTGCACCTGCACCCTCGTCAAGGAGGGAAGCAGGCAGTGGGTGAAAGGGCAAGGCACACAGGTTGGTGCAGAGCATGGCCTGCTACTGGCAAGCACTTGCCTCTCTTCTCTCCTTGGCCCTCTCCTCCCTGCTGGGAAACATTTTCTTTCCAGCTGCCTGCATCCTGACCTCTCCTCACCTCCTTGCTTCCTTGCACAATCCCAAAAAGTCCCTCAGTGTCCTGCACCTGTGGGCAGGGACACCACCATCCACAGACTGTGCAAGTCCTGGGTGTCCCTGCTGGATGCCTTTTGGAGGGGCCCCCACTGTGTACTGGTGTCTCTGCCCCACTGTGGGTGTGGGGCAGCCCTGGTCTTGCCACCCCTAGCCCTGGTCCCCCAGCCCTTGGGGCCAAGGATCATTCCCAGAGGTGCTGGCTGGGGAGCTCCCCTCTTTTGCTACATCTACCTGTTACTCTGGGTGCCCTGGCACTGGGGTATGTGGCAGCGCAGGAGTGGATGGGGACAAGGGACATCTCTGGTTATGAAGATGAGCACAAGGTCAATGACCCTCATCAAAATAATAAATAACTAGCAGGTTCCTGCTGTTGCCACCAAAGACAGTCCTCATGGGAGCCTGGTACAGCCCGGCGTGGGTGTGAGGGGATGATGCCCTCAGTGCCCGAGGACAGAGGCCTTGTTGTGTGCCTGGTAAACAGGCAGGGGGTGGGGGCACACAGCTGGCAGGACAGGGCAGGGGCCACGGAACAGCAGCGTGGGTCAAGGTGTCCCCTGCTACCCCGCCATGTACAGGAACAGTGCTGCCAGGGATTGCCCCTGGGACTGGTGGTACTGAAAAGATGGGGATCCCCTGGCACTGCTCCTGAGTTATCCTCCATCCCCTCCAGTCCCTCTCTGGTCTGTGCCTCCCCCCAAATCAGGAGCTCTGAGGTGACAAGGGCAGCGTGGGGAGGGGCACCAGTGGATACAGTCATGCTCATCCCACAGCAGCAGCACTGTGGCTCTGTGCCAGCTGGGACCCAGCCGTGGGGATCCCTCTGCTCACCACTCTTTGGGGCTGCTCTGACTTTCTTGACAGAGTGTTGACTGCCTCTTGGTGAGTCAGCATGGAGGTGACGTTGGAGACAGGGGGGCCTGACCCTGTCACTTGTTCCCAGCCACATCCTTCCAGGCAGCTCCTGCCATGTTAAAGCCCACTCTTCCCGTGCCAGTGGCTTGCCCCTTGGTACCAGGTCACTGGTGGAGGTGTGGGTGCAGTAGTGAGCACCTTCTCAGGCGTGGAGCTGGGCCCTGCTTTGGCCTGCCCGTGGTGGCAGCAGGTTTCAGGGTCTCAGCACCTGCCTTGAAGGTGATCTGGCCCTGGAGCAACTTGAAGTTGGCTCACTTCATCCTGTGTCTGTTTGCCCACCTGCAGTAATTCCCCCTCCCTGGGGATCAGGGCCATGATGTGTCTGGGCACTCATGGTGCAGAGCAGCAGCTGTGCTGGCAGCGTGCTGGGGGTGTGCTCCTGCTGGTGGCTGAAGTTGCTGATGCCCATCCCCAGGGCCTCTGGGCATAGAGCCCAGTCTGGCCTTTCTCATCCGCTGTGGCCAGGGATTCCTGGAGATCTGCTGTGCTTTACCATATGCTGCCAGTGGGAGTCCTGTGCACCTGTATATCCTTTTATGAAGCACCAGGATGCCCCAGTTGCACCTGAAGTTGGTGCCACAACCTGAACTGAAGGTCTTCCTCCTGCTATGGGATTCACCTGTGAGATCTTGTGGGACCAGTGGTAGCACAAGTGTCAGTGGGACATCATGCCAGGAGGTTTCAGCTTGTGAGGGCACAGGCTGTTCATGACTTGGGGTCATCTGCCTGGGCAGCCCCAGCTGTGGTGACCCGTCAAGGCTGAGCTCCAGTCACAGCACCCTGTTTGCACTAGTGGGGTGTGCAGCTTCCCCTGTCCTACAGTGCCCCAGGCAGGAGATGGCAGAGTGCCCAGGAACCTGTTTGCCTCTGGCTGAGCTGTGATAGTGCCACCAGCCACCTGTAATACGTGGGCACAGTGCCACACTGCACCAGTGTCTGGAGACTCCTGCCTGTCCTCCTGCCTGGTAGTTGAGTTCTATCCCTAAGCATCATGATCCCTCTGCTCTGTGTCATCCCCAGTGGGTGCTGGCCTTTGAGATCTTCATCCCTCTGGTGCTATTCTTCATCCTCCTGGGGCTGCGGCAGAAGAAGCCAACCATCCCTGTGAAGGAAGGTGAGTGCAAGCAAGGCGGTGCTTGTGGGGGGACCCTGAGGCTCTGAGGAGGTGCCTCAGCCCCCTGGTGACAGCCTGGGTGGTGAGGGGAGGAGGGACCCAGAGAGGCCTTTTGGAGGACATAGCACTGGGCAGGGACTGCAGCCAAGGGCTGGTGGGGCACGTGCAGTGGGTGGAAGTGGCACAATCTGTCCCAGCTTGGGGGACTCCCCTGGAGGTGGGAGCACCAACCAGCCTGTGGCTGCCATTGACAGGGAAGTTCTGTGGGGGTCACTGTGAGCTGGATGGTGCCAGGACAGCCCTGGTGCCCCCAAGTACTTGAGGAGCAGCCAGAGTCGCTCTGGGAAGGGCTCTCCAGCAGCCATGAAAGTACCCCATGGGAAGGCCTGGCACGGTGACAAATTGATGGGACTGGAGCTGAGGCCTCCTGGAGATGTCCAGCTGTGGCCAGGACTCTGGTCTCTGTGCCTGCAG
Organism: Pitta sordida; assembly: GCA_013390025.1. NCBI lineage: Eukaryota > Metazoa > Chordata > Aves > Passeriformes > Pittidae > Pitta > Pitta sordida. The sequence continues at coordinate 8,441 of WEKX01013095.1, forward strand.
GCTGTGCTGCTGGGAGGAGGTGGCAGAGCAGAGCTGCCAGCTCTCCAGGGCTCATGGGATGCCCACCTTGGTGGGTCCCCTGGTGCAGGTGGCACAGCAGGGCCTGGGGAGGTGCTGGGCACTGGAGGTCACCCCACATAACGATGATTCAAGCTTGTGTTTCAGCGTGTGCTGACAAGGGAGAGCCCAGCTACCAATGTGGTCCAGCTGCACCGGGCGCTGCCCGAGTTCCTGACGTGCACTCTATGTTCTGTGTTTTTTTGGTTTGTTTTTTCGTTCTTTTTTGCTCATGTTTTCTTTTTTTTTCCATCACCATCTCCCCTGCCCGCCTGCCCTTCATGCCTCTGCTGCATGTGCCAGTCTGTAAGTTGGTGGGGTGGGTGGGTGCCTCCCCCCCTTCCCTTGCCTATGCTGGCCTTGTAGTCTGGGGAGAAAAATCTTGGTTTAGATCAACTCACTCTGGCCTAATCCACTCCTCTGTAACCCCCTTGCCTTCTTCTGCAGCTGGTGAAGATGAGCGTGGGCAGCACAGCACAGTCCCTTGCCTGCTCCTCACCAAGGGGCTGACCAGTCGTTCTGGTGTCCCCCCTGGGTTGATGGTGCTGGGGCAACTGATGGGCATGTCCCCAGCTTCTTGGGGTGCAGAGGGCCCTCCAGGCCAGGTGGAGGCTCCTTCTTCTCACCTTCCTCCTGTGGAAGAGTGTGCTGGGTGCTGTCACCCATGTGGTCACTCAGTCTTGCCTCATCACCAAGGGGTTCTCATCCTGGCACCACAACCAGGTTCCTGTCTTGGCCCCTTGTGGCTGGGACAAGCTGGGATGTGGCACTACTGTGGGCCTGGAGGCCAGCAAGATGCTACCCATGCACTGACTTTATCACTGGAGTGTGGCATAGCCACCATGGTGGTGCTGGTTGGGGTCCCACCACCCCAGCAGGCTGCTGGCCCATCCCATGCTATGCCTGTCCCTGCCCTGTCCTTTGTCCCTGCTAGAAGCCCATCTTCACCAGCCCTTACCTGTTAGCCATGCTAACAGCACTGACCCACCTATAACCACAGGACCCCTGGCTGGGGTGGTGAGAACTGGGTCCCTACCTGGCACTGCCCAGTGACAACCTCTGGTCCCTGTCGGGCAGGGCATTCCGGGCTTGCCCTGCACCAGGGAAGGACATGGGAAAGTCCTGAAAGGGATGATGGCTAAGTGCCAGTGGAGGGGGCGAAGGTTTGCCAACCTCTTGCTGCATCTTGTTTCTTCCATCTCCCTCCTTTGTGTCTCCATTTCTGCCCACCTCCAGCCAGTGCACATCAGGGCAGCCGGGTTGGGGAGGCCAGGGACTCTGGGAGCTGCAGCTGATGACTCTATTTTCCCTGTCTTACTTTTCCTCCTCTGGAGATCTGCCAGTGCTTCTAGGTTACTAACAGGAGAGCCCAGAGGAGGTTGGTGGCTGTTCTGGGAGCAAGTGACAGAAATTGGCAGTGTCCTGGCGCTGGGACGTGTCATCCAGGGGAGGGCGGCTGAGGGAAAGAGGGCTGGAGCTGCCTGCAGCCCAATGGGGCAACCAGCCAGCACAGCCCTGGTGGGAAAGCTGCCAACTTCTGACCATGACCACCAGCCTCCCATGGACTCACAGACCCTGGCACGTGCTTCTCTGAACTGAGTGTCTGTTTCTCTGGTGGCCCCTTTCCCCTCCCCTTCCCTGCCTCTCCTCCCTCCCCCGGGCTCTTCTGCACTCTTGCTGGCTCCAGCTTTCTACACGGCGGCCCCGCTCACCTCAGCCGGGATCCTGCCCATCATGCAGTCCCTGTGCCCCGACGGCCAGCGTGATGAGTTTGGCTTCCTGCAGTACTCCAACTCCACGTGAGTCCTACCCTTGCCACGCGCTTCCCCTCCCACCTTGCCTCCTACCACAACCTGCCCCTTCCCGTGCTGGCACTGCAGCCCTGGGGACGAGGCACAGAGTGCTTGGGTGCAGACCACCATGTCCTTGTGTCCAGGGGACACCTCAGCCTGTTCTGCTGTGGGCTCCTGAGTGCTCAGTGCTGGCAGGAGCATAGCAGAGGCCCCTGTGGACGCCTTAAGGCTCTGGGAGGCTCTGCTGTGATCCAGCACGCTGGATTCAACATTGAGGAGAGGGCAGTGGTTCTGCATTTTCAGGCAGCACTGCTACCCCCTGCAGCCACGGGGCTCATGCCCCTGAGAGCTCTGGGGAAGGTGTCCCTACCCCTCTGTCCCTAAAGCCAGGGTGGTGCTGGACTCTTGCAGGGTGACGCAGCTCCTGGAGCACCTCAGTGAGGCAATAGAGCAGAGCAGCCTCTTTGACCCACAGCACCCAGGGCTGGAGGAGGAGCTGGAGTCACTGCGCCGGCACCTGGAGGCCCTCAGCAGCCCTGAGCCCAGCTCCATGGAGACCAACTTCAGCAGCCAAGCAGGTGGGCTGGGCTGGGCCTGCTGCACTACCTGTGCAGGCAAGACAGAGGTGCCAATCTGCCCGGCACTCAGCAGTGTGATGGTGTGTGGCAGTGTTCTGGCACTGTCCTGCATTGCTGTGTCAGGCAGGGCCAGCTGTGGGGCCACACCATGTCCCTGATGCTGGTGGGCTGCTCTGACTCCCCACCTTGCTCCTTGCCAGGGTCCAGCTTCACGCTGGCATCAGCAGCCAAGGACCAAGCTGAGCTGCAGCGCTTCCTGGTGCAGAACCTCTCCCTCCCCAATGGCACAGCTGAGCTGCTCCTGGGCTCCAGCATTGACCTGCAGGAGGTGGGTGACAATGTGGAGGAGGGGGGGGGACCACCAGGCGTTGCAGAGGTCTGCACTCCCTGGGAATGGTCATATCCCAACTCCAGCTGAGCCCTGACCATCAGACCCACTGGGCAGGGGCCAGCAGGCATCTGGCTGAGATTTATCCTGCCCTCCACCCCATGCCAAGGCCTTGCTGGGCATGTGGGTGCCTATGCTCCCAGCACACCTGGCAGCCCCAATCCCATCCTGGTGCAGGTGTACCGCCTGTTTTTTGGTTCCTTTCCTTTGGTACCTGATGAGACCCATGAGCGAGACCTGTGGGATGGGTTTGGCCCCAGCAAGAAGATGACATGGCTGGAGGTGAGGAGCGGTGCTGTGGTAGGACGTGTCCCCTCTGTAACCTGCCACAGGGAGATCTGGGGGTGTCTGTCCCAGAAAAGGGTCTGTGATGGGACATTGATGGGACAGAGCAGCAGCAGGGATGACTGGGATCTGTCCCAGTGGTGCCACCAGTTCCCCCAGCGCTATGCGGCACACCAGTGCCCGGGACTGGATTTACCATTGAAGTGGGGGGTGTGAAGGGAGCAAGGGGAGATTGTTACCCCCTTGCAGCTGGTGTGCAGGGCATCCCTGCTCTGCACAGGCCTTTTCTTCCCCTACCCGTGGAGACCACAGGTGCTGTGGGGCTGTTCACATATGCTTGGGAAAACACATGGGCAGGGGGCGGGGAAGGCCTGGGGAGCCCCTGACTCACCAGCCATCACTGTTCTTCCTCTTGCAGAAGAGCCTCCCCAGTGGCTGGAGGAGCCTGCGGGAAGGGCTGGTTCACAAGGTGCTGCGGGACCCCGCGTCAGCCCCGCACCGGCCGGCCCTGCTCCGTATGCTCTCACAGGCCCTGGGCCTCGCCAGCGCTGCCATTGCACCCACTGCCTCTGACAGCCCCCAGGCCTTTGTCACAGAGATGGAGGTGAGCCCTCTCAGGGGAGCCTGGGCCGCTCTGCACTGCGGCCTCATCCCCACAACTTTCTGTCCTGTAGGGTGTCCTCTTCACTGGGCCAGTGCTGGAGCAGCTGACATGTGAGCAGAGCCCAGGGGGGCTGCACCGCCTCCTGCGTGTGGGCCCTGGGCAGCAGCCGCTGCTGGCAGCGTACCGGGCACTGGTGTGCAATGGCAGCCAGGCCGCCCGCCAGGAACGCTTTGCCCATCTGGCCACCGAGCTCCAGGAGCAGCTGGACACGCCCAAGATCGCCAGTAGGGTGAGAGCTGGGCAGATGGGGCAACTTAGTGGCAGGGATGAGTCCTGGGCAGGGTTCTTACTCACCCAGGGGTATGTTGGGATGGAGAACTCTCTTACATGGCCTGGCGTTTCCTGGTCACCCTTTTCCTTGACATGAGCACCTCCCACCCAGCTCCATGGAAGGACCCCTATAGCACCTGCTTGGACACTGCCTGTTGGGTGGGCTGGGTGTCCCTGCAGGCTTCTCTCCCCAAGATTGGTAATGCCCTTGGTGGCACAGCTCAAGGCTGACTCTTGAGGTCCTTCTAATCCCATACACCCCACTCCTAATCCCTGATATGTCCCTTGCAGTCACAGAGGACCATGTTCCTGTCTCGAGTGACATCTCGTGTACCTCAACAAGTCCCTGCCAACGTTTGCCAGTGCTCCCACAGCCTGATAGCCACGGGTGCATGGCAATGAGTCCTAGGCACAGCCCCAAACTTTTAAACAAGAAAATGGAGTTGCCGCTGCTTGGGATCCCTATTGAACCCTCCTGCTGGACCTGTTGCTCCAGAGATGGGTAACTCCTTGTCCACTTGTCTTTGCAGCTGAAGCTGGACAAGGTGAACAGCACGGCTGCTCAGCACCGGCTCCGTGCCCTCCTTGAGGACTTGGTGGAGATGGAGAAGGTTCTCCGGGACATGGACATCCTCTCAGCGCTGGCCAAGCTGCTTCCCAGGGGAGCCTGTGCCAGCAAGGCCCCGCCACCCACTGCCAACAGCACTGGCTGGGCTGGCGCCAATGCCACAGCTGGCAATGCCACAGCAGAGGAGGAGGGGGATACAGGGGGAACCCTGACCGGCAGCGACAACCCCCAGGGTCAGTTCTCGGCATTCGTGCAGCTCTGGGCTGGGCTGCAGCCCATCCTCTGCGGCAACAACCGGTAGGAACGCTGGGGAATGGCTCTGGGTGCTCCCTGATCAGGGCATAGGTGGCACCAAGCATCCTTGCTGAGCAAGCAGGATGGGTGCTGTGCTGTGCTGTAGCCAGGGATGCTCCCTGAGTTGGGCAGTGCTGCATGGGCACGGGAGCCAGTGTGAAGTCACTTCATAGGCAGGGGTGGGGGCTCCCTGCAGCAAGGAGTGCTGGGGATGGAGCTGAGAGGATAGTCTGAGCCTGAGACCTCTTTGCAGAACCATCGAGCCTGAGGCACTGAAGCAGGGCAACATGAGCTTGCTGGGATTCACCAGCAAGGAGCAGCGGAACTTGGGCCTTCTTGTGCATCTTATGACCAGCAACCCCAAAATCCTGTATGCACCCATGGGCACTGAAGTGGACAAGGTCATCCTGAAGGTGAGAGTGCATAGGCTGGGATCCCCATCCTTCCTCTCACACCAGCCCCTCTTCACAGACCGTCTGAGTGGTGAGGAACAGGCTGATTGCCAGACACAAGCAGCAGCCCTGGCCCTTGCTGGGGTAGCTGTGCCTGTGGGATGTGGCCAGGTACCTCTATGGCTACTAGCCATCCCAGAGAGCAGGAGGGTCCCACCTCTGCTTGCTGTGTGACGTTCTCCTGGCCCACAGGCCAACGAGACCTTCGCCTTTGTGGGGAACGTCACCCACTATGCCAAGGCATGGCTGAACATCTCCCCCGAGATCCGGGTCTACCTGGAGGAGGGCAGGTTGCAGAGGCGCATCCGCTGGCTCCAGCAGGTAGGACAGTGTGGTGGGAACCCAGCAGGCCTGGGATTTACTCCTATGGCCGTGGAGAAGAGATTGTCCTGCCCCCAGCTACCCTGTAGTTTCTTCATGGGGTGCTCCCTGGTACCAGCCTTGCTCTTACAGGGACCAGTCTGGTTCCCTACACAGGGTCCACACTGTCCCCCATACCCAGGAGGAGCTTTGGGTCCTGCCTCTATGCATGGGGAGGACGGTGATCTGAGAGGCAGAGCATACCCCAGCTTCTTCCTCCTATGTCTGTCTCAGTTCACTGCTGACCTGCACCAGCACCCAGAGATCCTGAACATCTCCGACAGCGATGTTCTCCACAACCTCCTCAATGGCAACTTCTCCCTGCCCAATGCCAGCATCCTGCTCCAGCAGTTGGACACCATTGACAATGCTGCCTGTGGCTGGGTCCACTTCATGGCCAAGGTGAGGTGGTACCCACCTGTGGGAACATGGAACCACCCACAGCCAGGCTCTGTGAGCTGAAAGGGGTCAGGGCTTCTCAAACCTCCTTAAGGGCGTGGGATGGAACCCATGAAGGGTATGGGAGAGATGGTGGCTTCTGCAGTGTCGGGAAGTTTGGGGTAGATGTCAAGGGTGGAGGTGCCCACACACTGTTGAGTTCAGGGGCTGGGGTGTGGCTTAGAGTGGCACATGCTGTACTGGGTGCTGGGTCTGTGTGCTGGACCTATCTTTGGCCTTGGGGTCTCACTGACCTGCTAGAGTGTGTCCAGGGACAAGCAGTGGAGTCAGGGAAGGGTCTGGAGCACAAGTCTGATGGGGGAGCAGCTGAGGGAGCTGGTGGGTCTCAGCCTGGAGAAAAGGAGGCCCAGGGGGAACATTAGAACTCTCTGCAGTTACCTGTCAGGAGATTGTAGTCAGGTGGGATTCAGTCTCTTCCCCCAGATAGTAAGTGACAGGACAAGAGCAAACTGCCTCAAGTTGTGCCAGGAGAGGTTTACATTGAATATTAGATAAAATTTCTTCACTGGAAGAGTAGTTGGCCATTGGAACAGGCAGTCCATGGCAGCATGCTATCCCTGAAGTGTTCAAAAAATGTGTGAATTTGGCACTTGGGGACATGGTTTAGTGCTGGGCTTGGCAGTGCTTGGATTGCTGGTTAGAGCCAATGATCTTAGAGGGTTTTTCCAATCTTAGTGATTCTACAATTCCCCTCCCACTAGGTCAGCGTGGACATCTTCAAAGGCTTCCCAGATGAGGAGAGCATTGTCAACTACACACTGAACCAGGCGTACCAGGACAACGTCACAGTCTTCGCCAGTATGTCCCTGGGAACCAGCCCTTTTGCAGGGGTTCCTTCAGCTGTGCCTCAGAGCCATTGGCTTTGAGATGGGGCTCCCTTGGTGCATGTGTTGGGTGGGGGAACAGACTGAGCATCTCATGATACCCATCCTCTGCCCCAGGCTGAGCGCTGCCGGACGAAGCATCCTGTTGTGGTCCTGGCTTTCCCAGTGCCACTGCCTGCTATTAACATAGCCTTGAATCCCATGCAAGTCCCACATCCCGGGCACACACCAACCTCCCTGTCTGTGGAAGCCCTTATGGTGCCCTTGGCTGTGACATGCTGGACCTGTCCCCATCCCTGCCTGTCACTGTGGGCCGGCCGAATGGCTGTCGCCCCACGGACTCCCTGCTTCTCCTGCTGCCTGCAGGTGTCATCTTCCAGACCAACAGGGACGGCTCTCTGCCCCCCCACGTGCTGTACAAGATCCGTCAGAACTCCAGTTTCACAGAGAAGACCAACGAGATCCGTCGGGCCTACTGGCGGCCTGGCCCCAACACCGGGGGCCGCTTCTACTTCCTCTACGGTTTCGTCTGGATCCAGGGTGGGTGTCCGTGCTCTGCCTCAGCTGCCCACAGATCTGGCCACTGCCTGCTCAGTCTGGCCTCTCCTGCTCCTCCACAGACATGATGGAGCGTGCCCTCATCAACACATTTGTTGGTCACGACGTGGTGGAACCTGGCAACTATGTGCAGATGTTCCCATACCCGTGTTATACCCGGGATGAGTGAGTAACCCCCACCTGCAGGACTTTTCCCCCTTCCCCTTTACCTCAGAAGAAGGGACAAATCTGGGGGCTTGGGAGGTTGGTGACATTAGGAGTGATGAGCATCCAGATAAGCCCAGTTCCCTGGACCAGCTCAGGAGAGTGGGAGAAGGTAAAGGGATGGTACATGGGTCTGATGGTGGTTATGGATCATGGTGGTCTGCAGTCAGCACCTGGAGAAGTCTCAGAGCCACCAACACTCCCAGGCAGAAGGAGGGCCCCATCCACACCAGGATGGGCAGTGCCTGTGGCTGCCAGCCAAGATACTGGATTGTCCTGTGGGCTCACTGGAGAGGCTCTTTCAGGGCACTAAGGAGGTGTTGGTTAGGAGACTGATTGTCTCTGAGGAGTGGGAGAGCTCCTCTGTTGCCCTTTGCCCCAGAGTCTGCTCTGCAGTGCCATCATCCAGCTCTTCACTCCCTTCCTCTATCTCACCAGCTTCCTCTTTGTCATTGAGCACATGATGCCCCTGTGCATGGTTATCTCGTGGGTCTACTCAGTGGCCATGATGATCCAGCACATTGTGACGGAGAAGGAGCATCGCCTGAAAGAGGTGAGGATGGTGGGAGAGGTCTTTGGAGAGGAGTGAGCTCAGTATCTGAGCTCTACATTCTGTGCTGTGTCCCTGGTCACTTTTGATGTGTGTCTGAGTCACATTAAGATACTCAGGCCCTGAGTCCTTCTGAATGTTCCTGGCATGAGATGAGCCCTGCATGCAGCCAGAGGGAGCTGAGCTCCTTGGCACCCTGGCACAGGCATCTGGTGTCCTGCCTATCTCAGCAACCCCTACACCCCCTTGGTGCTGTCCCTTGCTCTCCCAGCCCAGTGAGAGTGGCAGCAGGGGTGCACAGGGTTGGGGACAGCCTCACTGGGCAGTTTTGGCCTCACAGGTGATGAAGATGATGGGCTTGAACAACGCAGTGCACTGGGTGGCTTGGTTCATAACCGGATTTGTCCAGCTCTCCATCTCGGTCACAGCACTCACTGCCATTCTCAAGTATGGCAAGGTCCTGATGCACAGTGATGTCCTCATCATATGGCTTTTCCTTGCTATCTATGCTGTGGCCACCATCATGTTCTGGTGAGTTGCCCAGTCTGTGCTGGGCAGGGGGCACGGGCAGTGCTGGTTCCTTTTGCCATGGCGTGAGCGTGCTGGGAGGTGTGTGGACAAGAACTAGTCCAGGGGCACCAGTGCCCCCAGGCAGCTTGATTTGAGGAGCCAGTTTGTCACCTCAACACCCCTAAAACTGGAGGGTTGGGGAAGGCCCTGAAGGGATGGGATCTGAGGTGACAGAGTCCTCCCTGCAGCTTCCTGGTGTCGGTGCTCTACTCCAAGGCCAAGCTGGCCTCTGCCTGTGGCGGCATCATCTACTTCCTCAGCTATGTGCCCTACATGTATGTGGCCATCCGGGAGGAGGTGGCCCATGACAAGATCACGGCCTTTGAGAAGTGCATTGCGGTGAGTTGGCTGCGGCTGCCTGGGGGATGCTGGGCCCCAGGTTTGCCTTGGGCACCCCATGTACAGTACAAGGCCACCAAGCTGTTGCCAAGCCCTGGGCAAGCCTGTGGCAGTAGAGCCAACACCTTGCGGGGCTTTGGAGTCCTCTCCAGAAGGTTTAGTGCCTCTCGGGGCCAGGAGCATTTCCACCCAGCTGGGTGTCGCGGCACTGGATAGGAATTTGCCCCAACCTCTTCCTCTGGAGCTGGTCTGTGATTCCTGCTAACCTCCCATTCCCTTCCTTCCACCTCTTCCCAGTCTCTCATGTCCACCACAGCCTTTGGGCTGGGCTCCAAGTACTTTGCGCTGTATGAGGTGGCCGGTGTGGGTATCCAGTGGCACACTTTCAGCCAGTCACCTGTGGAAGGAGATGACTTCAACCTCCTGCTGTCCATGATGATGCTTGTTGTCGATGCTGTGGTGTATGGGGTGCTCACGTGGTATATCGAGGCTGTGCACCCAGGTATGTGCAGGTAGAAGGGAAGGAGGGCACCTCGGACCTCACGGAAGCCTCTTTGCTGGGAGACACCTGCTCACATCCCCTCACCCACTGGTGACACCAGCAGGTTCTGAGTGTCTCCCTTCAGGGACGAGCTGTGGCAATGTCAGGTGTCCACAGCTGAGATACCTCCCTAAGGGGGATCAGTATCTCACACATTGCCTTTTCTTTCTTTGTGAAGCTGAAGCGTGAGCCAGCCCAACCCAAATCCCAAAGGATTTTGTTTCCTAGCAGAGCCCAGCTGACTGGAGTGCTCACACCCCCCACCCCACAGTGGTGACCCTGAGCAGGGGTTACCTCCATGCCTGTGCCAGTGCTCAGCTCTGCCCAGCCCTCAGCTGGGTTCTGCATGGCCCTGAGTGCTGGGCTGGCCCTGACTGCCCAGGGCTGTGGTTGCAGGCATGTTCGGCCTGCCGCGGCCCTGGTACTTCCCTTTCCAGAAGTCCTACTGGCTGGGCAATGGGCGTGTGGAGACCTGGGAGTGGACCTGGCCCTGGTCGCGCACCACTCGCCTCAGTATCATGGAGGAGGATCAGGCCTGTGCCATGGAGAGCCGGAGGCTGGGTGAGGACAGCTGGGGCAGCAGTGGGTGGCACAGAGATGGCCTTGGCTCTGCCACTGGGTCTCACTGTGGCTGTGGGTCTGTATGTCCCCTGTGCTCTTGCCAGGGCAGGTTCCTGAGCCAGGCACTGTGGCCTGACTGGGAGCTGCCACCATGGTGTGGGAGGGGGAAAGCTGGCAAGAAGGAGAGGGGAAGGAGCCACAAGCCAGCCCAGCCACCATGGGCTGGAAGTGGGTTGGTTCATCCCCTGGGAATCCTTCTCCAAGCCTGGCATCTCTGTCATCCCCTGGCTCCTCACCATCCCCCTGTCACAGCAGAGGAGACACGGGGCATCGAGGAGGAGCCCACCCACCTCCCCTTGGTCGTTTGCATTGACAAGCTCACCAAAGTCTACAAGACAGACAAGAAACTGGCACTGAACAAGCTGAGCCTCAACCTCTATGAGAACCAGGTCGTGTCTTTCCTGGGGCACAATGGTGCAGGCAAGACCACCACCATGTGAGTGCCTGTACAGCACCTTTGGCCAGCTGCAGGGCATGGGTAAGGGGCTGTGGGATGTACTTGAAGGGTCCTGTGGCAGCTGATGCTGTGCCCAGAAGGCAGCAATGTGGATGTGGGGCTGGTGTAAACATGGAACAGGCAGCAGGCCCACAGTCCTGGGCTGATGCAGCTCTGTGTGGGGCGCAGCAGATGCTCCTGGAGGTGGTGGTTGGGATTTGGACCAGACTGAGGAATGCAATGTCCCTCATTTTGTTGCCTTTCTCTGTCCATCCAGGTCCATCCTCACTGGCTTGTTCCCTCCAACCTCGGGCTCTGCAACCATCTATGGCCACGATATCCGTACAGAGATGGACAAGATCCGGAAGAACCTGGGCATGTGTCCCCAGCACAATGTCCTCTTTGACAGGCTGACGGTGGAGGAGCACCTCTGGTTCTACTCGCAGCTCAAGAGCATGGCAGAGGAGGAGATCCGCAAGGAGATGGACAAGTAGGCACCCTCCAGCTCCCTTGGCTCCATCCATGCTTTTGGCGTGAGAAGTCTCCTTCCTGCTGGCTGTCCTGTGGTGGGGTGATCTGGTAGCAGAGATGTTCCCTGGGGCAGCTTCACCAAGTGTTGTCCCACCCTTGGGATGTTGGGCTATGGAAGTGAGCAGAAGATGCTCATAACCTGACTGCAGCTGGGCAGTCCCCGTGGCAGTGGGGAAGGGACATCACATACTCCCCACAGGCACTGAGCACCAGGACAGCTCCCCCAGCATCCTTGGTGCTTCTGCCCTGTTCCCAGGATGATTGAGGATCTAGAACTCTCCAACAAACGGCACTGCCAGGTGCAGACCCTCTCAGGTGGCATGAAGAGGAAACTGTCAGTGGCCATTGCCTTCGTGGGTGGATCACGGGCTGTTATCTTGGATGAGCCCACAGCTGGTGTGGACCCGTACGCCCGCAGGGCCATCTGGGACCTCATTCTCAAGTACAAGCCAGGTGAGTGGAGTTTGGCAGAGTCTGGCCTGCTCCTCTGCCTGTGGCAGCCCTGGCCCCTTCACTTAATCTCTGTGCTGCCATCAGGGAGGACCATCCTGCTCTCCACACATCACATGGATGAGGCTGACCTACTAGGGGACCGCATCGCCATCATCTCCCACGGCAAGCTCAAGTGCTGTGGTTCCCCATTGTTCCTCAAGAGCACCTATGGTGACGGCTACAAGCTGACAGTGGTGAAGAAGCAGTCAGACACCAGGAATGGAACAGGTCTGGGGAGCAGTGGGACCCTTTTGTTTAGAGTAGGTGGGACCAGCCCTTCTTTGGCACAGGAAGAGAGTGAGAAGTCAATATCCAAGTCTCCTTAGGCCGTGTGCAGGACAGAAGGGATGGGGCAGGGGTGTACAAAGTGTCATCACAGCCTTGATTCCTCCCACCTGGGTCCTTGGTCAGACCCTGCATAGTGGCGTTTGCTGGTTCTGTCCAGCCTGTGGGTTGCCCACCAAGACATCCAGTGTGAGCGACATTGCAGAACAACATCCCCAGGTCAGGCAGAGTGACCAGGAAGCTGCCAGAATCCCATGACGGAGGCTGGAGAAGCCTGCGTGGCACTGGGGGTAGGGGGAATGTGATGGGATGTGATGGGAAGCCAGGTGCAAAGTTACCAATGCGTGCTGCCCCTCTTCCCCAGAGGCAGGCCAGCCACACAGCCCCCCAGCCCATTCTTCTGTCAGCCCCTGCTCTGAGCCTCGTGTCTCCCAGTTCATCAAAAAGTATGTGGCCTCCTGCCTCCTCATCTCAGACACCAACACGGAGCTCTCCTACATCCTGCCTAGTGAGGCCGTCAAGAAGGGCTGCTTTGAGAGGCTCTTCCAGGTATCTACAGGGGTCAGCAGGGTGGGCAGGTGGGGAGCTGTGGCACTGTGTCTCCTGCCCTCCTCACATGGCACTTTCCCCCCACAGCACCTGGAGCAGAGCCTGGAGGAGCTGGACCTCACCAGTTTTGGGCTGATGGACACCACACTGGAGGAGGTCTTCCTAAAGGTGTCTGAGGAAGACCAGTCTCTGGAGAACAGTGACGTGGGTATGGGTGCTGCAGGGGCTGTGTGCTCTTCCTGAGCTTGGTGGCTGCAGGTGTCTCCTGTCTGCAGCAGAACCCCTCTTGGCCAAGGGCAGCCAGTCTGCTCTGCTTGGTGTTTACTTCCACCTGGAGCACTGTGTCTGGTTCTGGGGTCCTCAGCACAAGGACATAGCCACAGAGATTCCCTGAGAGCTGGAGCACTTCTGCTGCTGGAGACAGGCTGAGAAAGCTGAGGATGTTCAGCCTGGAGAAGAGATGCCTCCAGGAAGATCTTAGAGCCCCTCCTAGTGCCTAAAGTGGCTTGAAAAAATGAGAGGGACTTCACATTGACAGCGATGGGACAAGGAAGAAGGGTCTTAAACTAAAGGAGGAGAAATGTAGATTAGGTATTTGGAGGAAATTCTTCCCTGTGAGCATGGTGAGGTATTGGCACAGGTTTCGCAGACTGTCCCATCCCTTGAGGTGTTGAATGTCAGGTTGGATGGGAATTGGAGCAACCTGTACTAGTGGAAGGTGTCCCTGCTCATGGCCAGGGGTGAAATGAGGTGAGCTTTAAGGCCTCTTCCAACCCAAATCAGTCTGTGATTCATTCCTGCTCTGTGCCCTGCTGCACTGAAGGGTAGCATGGCCAGTGACAACCCACCCTTTTTCTTCCAGACATGGAGTCCAAGAAGGATGCCCTGCAGCCACCTGCGCCTGAGCTGGCCCCAAAGCCTGAGGCCAATGGGGAGCCCCTGGCCGAAGCAGCCGTGCAGGAGAAGCCCGAGGTGGAGCTCAGCAACCTGGTGACCTGCTCTAAGCTGGCGCAGTCGCAGGCGTCCCTGCGCTCGGCCTCCTCGGTGGGCTCAGTGCGTGGTGACGAAGGTGGGGTTTATTCGGAGTTCTTTGGGGATTACGCGCCCCTGTTCGATAACCAGCAGGACCCTGATAACATCAGTCTGCAAGGTTGGTTCCACTGGTTCCTGGCCAGCAGCAGGGGCCGTGGGAGGCACTTGGCTGGGGAGCAGAGGGTTCACCAGGGCAGAGGTGGCCCTGGCCCAGCATGGTGTACAGTTATGTCTGAGATCAGGGGCTGTGCCTGCTGGGATGAGAGCCTGCAGGGGGAGTGGTGATGATCCCCCAGCACTGCACCCAGAGAACCACAGCCTGGGTGGGAGGGCTGAGAATAGGCTCTTACACCAGTTTGCACTCCGAACTGGTAGGGTTTGGGGAGGGAGTCTCCTGCTGAGGTGTGGAGTCAGTGGAGGCAGCTGGCTTTGGCTCTGCCTCCTGCAGGTCTCCAGTGCCACCTTGCAGACTTGCCCTACTAATATGCTCACTTCTCATACTGACACCTGTTGGGTTTCTCCTCTTGGCCTCTGGGCACAGAGTCACCCTCCAGCTGTTGCTTCACCTGCCAGACCCTGACTCGGGTGCAAGGCTCTCCCTTTCCCAGGTGCTGGGATTGCTGGATATAGAGGGTGCAGGCAGGCACCATGGGGTAGCTACTTTAGTCACAAATCCTGTTCTGGGTTATCTCAGCAGCTTGTGTGATTAATTTGGGGATGTGCCACCTTTCCATCCTCACCAGGGTGCTCTGAGCACTGTGATTTTGACTATGGGAGGCAGAGCCAGGACAGTGCCGTGGGAGAACTCCCACTGCCTTGCTGGGACTCCTACCTGTGTCATGTACCCTATTCCTGACTGTGCTGACCCCTCACTAGCTGGGAGATCTGATGGGAAAATGGAGGGGTCTTGCAAAAAAGCACCAATGTAGCACCAATCTTTTATCTAAATTTTCCATTTGGGTCCAAGAGGAACCTGCTAAGCCAGCTGCCTCACCTTACACCTCACTGCTGCTGTGGCTCTGTGGCAGAGTTGGGGTTGGATGCTGCCCTGTCCCTTGGGATGGCTGTGCTGGGCTTAGTTTCCAGCCCACCTTTCTGGAAGCCCTGGTGGGCATGGGAGCAGCTGTGCCCAGGGTCTGACATCCCTCTCCTCTCCCAGAGCAAGAGGCAGACGTGGAGGCAGAGGACCATGACCTGGCAGGGCAGGGGAGCTTCAAACTGGAAGGTTCATGGCTGAAGCTCCGCCAGTTCCACGGGCTGATTGTCAAACGCTTCCATTGCGCCAAGCGCAACACCAAGGCCCTGTTCTCACAGATCCTCCTGCCTGCCTTCTTCGTCTGTGTGGCCATGACTGTGGCCCTTTCCGTGCCTCAAATAGGTGTGTGCAAGCTGCCCACTTACCTGCCTGCTGGGGGTTACTGGGGACCTTTTCTGCCTGTTCCAGTGTGGCCTATGTGGACACTGGCTGCAGGAGGGGACAGTGTCAGGGCACAGTCTGCCTGTGGTGCTTTGGGTGCAAGCAGGTTCCTGTCCTTGTGCCCACAGGTGACCTGCCTCCCCTCATCCTCTCACCATCGCAATATCACAACTACACCCAGCCCAAGGGCAACTTCATTCCTTATGCCAATGAGGAGCGGCACGAGTACCGGTGAGAGCTGCCGCCACTGGTGACCAGCACCACGTGCTCCAGCCCTGTCTCCATCCTGGGAACTGTAGGGAGGGTGTGGGGAGTGCAGCCCACAGCAGGCCTGGTGCCAGGGTGGACTCAGGCTTGGAGCAGAGCCAGACTGGGGCCATGTGCCCTGACACAAAGCAGCCTTTGTCTTGACCAAGGTGTCTCTGAGAGAGGTACCATCCCTGATGCTGCCATCAGCATCTTGGTCAGGCCAGGCACAGGCCCATGGTGAGTGCCAAGACCTTGGGGAGGTCCCAGCTGAAGATGGCCAAGGTGGTGAAACCCATGGCTCCTACTCCTTGCTCCCCCTTACCAGCTCCTTTCCCCACAGCATCAGGCTGTCTCCTGATGCCAGCCCTCAGCAGCTGGTGAACACTTTTCATCTGCCTTCTGGTGTGGGGGCCACCTGTGTGCTCAAGACACCCTTCAACAACACACTGGACCAGCCCATGCAGACCCTCAACCTCAACAGCAACGAGTCCAAGATGCTGGCAGCCAAGTACTTTGATGCCATGTGCATTGACTCCTTCACCCAGGGCCTGCCTCTCTCCAACTTCGTGCCGCCACCTCCTTCCCCAGCTCCCTCCGACTGCCCCATGGCAGGGGATGAGGACCTGCTCCGTGCATGGAACTCCACAGCCTTCTCTGCTGTCAAAGGTATCACCTGTGCTGGGTTCCCAGGTGTCTGGAATTTGTCTCCAGCAAAGTTCCTGTCAGTCTGGCCTGGCCACAGCAGAGCCTCATTGGGCTGAACTTGTGGCTTGGGGCTGGTGCTGGCCCTGAAATACTTCCTCTGTTCAGCCCTAGCCATGCCAGTAGAGCCCCTGGGATGGTGACATTGTCACAAGCCCTGTAGTCAGCCTTGTATCATTTTTGCTGGACATGCTCCCCAACCATTGCTTTCTCCAGCCACACTTTGTGGCCCCTCCTTGAACCTTTCTGTCACCTCAGAGCTTTTTATCTGTGTCCTTCTTAGTCACCAGGACCCTGCCTGTCCAGCCCCTTGCCCTTAGGCTGTCCCGAGCAGCAGGGGCAAGCAGGAGCCTGGCTGTGAGCCACACTCTCTGCTCCTCAGGGACTGTGACCTCAGCCCCTGCCCTGCCCCGCATCATCCATGAGCCCATCAAGTGCACGTGCTCCATGCAGGGGACTGGCTTCTCCTGCCCCAGTGGTGTGGGGGGCCATCCCCCGCTGATGAAGGTAGTGACAGGGGACATCCTGGCAGACATCACAGGGCGCAACGTCTCCGAATATCTGCTCTATACCTCGGACCGCTTCCGGCTGCACAGGCAAGAGAGGGGAAGTCTGGAGCAGGGGGAGGGCCAGGGACTTGGGAATGCCTGTCTCAGGGTGGTGGCTTAAGCCAGAAACAGGCTCAAGAATGGCTCCACTCTTGGTGGTGGGGGAGAGCAGTCACAGCTTTCTCAGCAGTGCCTTGTCCTCCAGGTACGGGGCACTCACCTTCGGCAATGTCCAGAAGTCCATCCCAGCCTCCTTTGGGGCCAGGGCTCCTGCCACGGTGCGCAAGATTGCTGTGAGGAGAACAGCTCAGGTGGGTGGGGACCCCTGGATCTCTGCTCTGCTGCAGTGCTCTCCCCCAGGGACCCCTGGATCTCTGCTCTGCTGCAGTGCTCTTCCCCCAGGGGCATGAGGGGGGTTCAGCTGGTCTGGCCCAGCAGAGTCACAGCTCTCCCCACAGTCCTGAGCTCAGGACACCTGCCCTGGGCTTGGCTGTGTCCCCCCATCCTGTGCCTCCCTCACAATACATCTGTGAGCCCAGCTCTCTTGCCGTCTCCTCCTCCAGGTGTTCTACAACAACAAGGGCTATCACAGCATGCCCACCTACCTCAATGCCCTCAACAACGCCATCCTAAGAGCCAACCTACCCAAGAGCAAGGGCAACCCTGCTGCTTATGGTGAGGACTTGGAGGGGTGTTTGAGGGCAGGAGCATGTCAAGAACAGCATTAGGGCATGATCCAAACAGGCTCCACAGTGCAGCATTCCACCCTGGGCCCAGCTGGGTCAGGGTTTTCATACACCATAGCTCTCAGATGTGAGAGCTGATCAGAGCTCTCTGAGGTCTGGGCTGGGGCAGAGTGTTCCAAAGTACTATCTGAAGGTGCCTGGGCTTGTAAAGGTGCTCTCCAGTGAGTGAGGGTTTGGCCTCAAGATGTTGGATTACTTCAGAGAATTCAGCTCCTGCTGAGCTTTAGGTTGAAAACCAGTCTTGCTCAGAGCCAGCCAGGTAGACTGGGGGCAGTGTTCTGTGACCCGAGCCAGTTTTCATGTTTCCATGTTTCTTCTTGCAGGCATCACAGTCACCAATCACCCCATGAACAAAACGAGTGCCAGCCTGTCCCTGGATTATCTGTAGGTCCAAGGAGTGGGGTCTGAGGGAGGGTGGCTGTCCATGTAGGGGGCTCCTCACTGGTGGTTGCAAGGGAACACCGAGGCTCCTTCACACTGCACAGGCTGCACGGTGGGGGACAGGCTGCCTGTGATATGGGCATCACTGTGCCCTGTGCACAGCAACTGTCCCCCACCAAGATGGGTGGCCCTTCCCCAGGCAGCTGAGGGTGATTGGGTCCCCATTCTCCTTGCTCCTCATCCAGCCTGCAAGGCACAGATGTGGTGATTGCCATCTTCATCATTGTGGCCATGTCCTTCGTCCCAGCCAGCTTTGTGGTGTTCCTAGTGGCCGAAAAGGCCACCAAGGCCAAACACCTGCAGTTCGTGAGTGGCTGTGACCCCGTCATCTACTGGTTGGCCAACTACGTGTGGGACATGGTGAGCAGGGCCTGTGGCCCCATCTGCCACACACCCTTCAGGGCTGTGCCACAGAGTGGGCAGCCACAAAATTTTCTGTCTTCTCCAGCTGAACTACCTGGTGCCGGCCACGTGCTGCATCATCATCCTGTTTGTGTTCGACCTCCCGGCGTACACCTCTCCCACCAACTTCCCTGCCGTGCTCTCCCTCTTCCTGCTCTATGGGTACATTGCTCAGAAGACACTGGTGGTCCCTCCAGAGTCTCATGGGATGATGGTTTTAAACTAAAAGGGGACATTTAGACCAGATATAAGTAAGAAATTTTTCACGATAGGGGTGGTGAGGCATGAGCCCATGTTGCCCAGAGAAGCTGTGGCTGCCCCATCCCTGAATGTGTTCAAGGCTAGGTTGGATGGGGCTTGGAGCAATATGATTCAGTTGAAGTCCCTGTCCATGTCAGGGACTCTGGATGAGATCACTTTCCAGTCCGAGCCATTATGTGATTCTATGCCTTGTCTGTGCTGTGTCTGTACAGACAAGACCTGCCCCTGGGGCTGAGGATCTATCTGCAGCCCCCACAGCAGTTGGGGTGGAATGAGGGCTGGGTGGGCATAGCTTGGGAATGGCAGGCTGGGAGGTGGGCAGTCCCAAGGCTGGGGCTTGCTCTTCTGCCTTGCTGATGTGTGTTCCCACTGCTCACCTCCCCAGCTGGTCTATCACCCCTATCATGTACCCAGCCTCCTTCTGGTTTGAGGTGCCCAGCTCCGCTTACGTCTTCCTCATCGTCATCAACCTCTTCATTGGCATCACAGCCACTGTTGCCACATTCCTGCTGCAGCTCTTTGAGCATGATAAGGTACAGGGCTCGTGGCTCTGCCCACTGGGAGGGGAGATGCTGCCAGTTGGGTTGTGGGATGGCTCAGGCTGGGAGGGGTCTCAGGCGATCTCTGATCAGGGCTCATGGCTGACCCTGCTGGGAACAGACTGGATCCTGGGGATCCTGATCTAACCACACAGGGTTGTTTGAGGGTTGCATCCTCTCTGCTGTCCCCACAGGACCTGAAGGTGGTGAACAGCTACCTGAAGAGCTGCTTTCTTGTGTTCCCCAACTACAACCTGGGCCATGGCCTGATGGAGATGGCCTACAATGAGTACATCAACGAGTACTACGCCAAGATCGGTACAGCCTCTTGCTCCTTCCCTCCCTCGCTCCAGGGTGTGTGGGGCTGGGGGGGACCATGATGTTGACATATCCCCTTTTGTCTACTCTCTGGGGTGCCCTGAGACCCAGAGCAGCCTGGAATAAAAAGCCAGGACTAGACGTGGCTGAGGGTCAACCTCGGTGCTGGGATGCTCATGCCTGAGGTGCTGCGAGTGGTTCCTTGGGCCATCCCAAATAGCAGCTCCCTAGGGAGAGGAGGGGGTGAGCCCTGGCAGAGGTGCTCTGGTGCTGCACCCTGCCTGTGGTGATGTGGTGGGCCATGGTGGGGCCATGCTGTGACAGGATGGGAGCTCCAGACACTCTCTCGTCCCTGCTGGGGTCTCTCGAGGGCAGCACGGCCCAACCAAAATAAGCCTTTTGCCACTCGTAGCTTCAGCCTGGCCTCAGAAGCTCACCTGCTGTCTGCTTCTTGAGCAGCTCCTGCACATAAGCCAGGTGCTGTTGGCATCATGAGGGATAATTTTGGCTTGGAATCTGAAAAATCCAACCAATACCAATCTCGGTTGGATTAATTCATCCTACTGAGATTGAAGAGCTGCCAGATGATTTCCACAACACCCGTGCTGTGAGTGGGAAGGGTGCTGTAAGCAGTCCAGGCAGCTGTGGTGGGGAGTGGAAGCAGTGTCATTGTCATGGGTCAGCTGAGGAGGTGCAGCCAGGCTGTCCCCTCAGGGAGGTGTCCCCAGACGTTTTCTCCTCTTTCTTCTGTTCAGGGCAGTTCGATAAAATGAAATCTCCCTTTGAGTGGGACATCGTGACACGGGGGCTTGTTGCCATGACAATCGAAGGCTTCGTTGGCTTCTTCATCACCATCATGTGCCAGTACAACTTCTTCCGGAAGCCCCAGTGAGTGCAGCTGGAGGCAGGTGTGGAGTGCTGGCCATGGGGTAGAGCTTGACTGTTGGGATACCAGAGCTCCAGGCTGTCCCTCTGAGGGGTGTGAGTGGGAGCTGCATGGCTCTGGCAGGGATGCAGCTCCTGGTCCTGCATCCCCCTCCACCCACATCCCCTCCCACAGGCGCTTGCCTGTCTCCACCAAACCCATTGAGGATGACATTGATGTGGCCAATGAGCGGCACCGGGTCCTGCGTGGGGATGCTGACAACGACATGCTAAAGATCGAGAACCTCACCAAGGTGGGGGCTGCACCAGGCTGCAAGAGGACACCTGGGACCAGCCCATCCCAGGGACATGGGTAGTGCTGTGTGTCCATGTGGGCTGAGCCCCCCTCCCATCCCCTGCCCTGCCAGGTGTACAAGTCCCGCAGGATCGGCCGTATCTTGGCTGTGGACCGGCTGTGTGTGGGTGTGCGTCCTGGGGAGTGCTTTGGGTTGCTGGGCGTCAACGGCGCGGGCAAGACCACCACCTTCAAGATGCTGACAGGAGACGAGAGCACCACGGGTGGAGAGGCCTTCATTAATGGGCACAGGTTAACAAGGGGCACATGTTGGGTGTCGTTGAGGGCTGCCTGCTCTCCTGGGGACTGGATGAGGTTTGCTTTGGGGCCTCTCAGGATGAAACAGTGTGAAACTCGGTGTGCAACAGAGTGAGCCCATGTGTCCCCATGGGACTCTGCAGCCCTGTGTCCTCCTGGTAGCCATTACCAAGTGACAGTGGCCTTGGGCTGAGGCTGCCTGGTGGGGTTTTACCTGTGGGAAGATGCTCCAGTGTAAAGGCGTGTGAAAGGGACCTCAGCACCAGGGTACTCACGAGAAGCAATTCCTTCTCCCCATGGTGCCACATCCTCTCCTACAGCATCCTAAAGGAGCTCCTGCAGGTCCAGCAGAGCCTGGGCTACTGCCCCCAGTTCGACGCGCTCTTCGACGAGCTGACGGCCCAGGAGCACCTGGAGCTCTACACCCGCCTTCGAGGCATCCCCTGGAAGGATGAGGAGCGGGTAGGGCTCTGTTGGCAGCACCAGGGGGCTGATGTTGTGCTATGGGGATGGCATCTCTCCAGGCAACAGTGGGATCCTGAGCCAGTGCTGCTGCCCTCATGGCAGTGATGCCCTGGAATGTGCCCATATAGGCTGCCAGGGCCAGGCACGTGTGCTTACAGGCTCCCACTGGTGCTCACGACTGACAGGCTACCATGAGGCTCCCCTGACTGGCACATGGCTTGTGGTCCCATTAGCAGCTGATGTGTGCTGTTGAGCCCAATCCCTGCCAGCTCTGCCAGCCCTGTGGCCTTGGCAGGGTGACAGCAGCCCCCTGTGCCTTGCAGGTGGTCAAGTGGGCGCTGAAGAAGCTGGAGTTGACCAAGTATGCAGACAAGCCTGCCAGCACCTACAGTGGGGGCAACAAGAGGAAGCTGTCCACAGCCATTGCCCTCATTGGATACCCAGCCTTCATATTCCTGGTGAGCCTTGAGGGTGGAGAACTGAGCCTGGGTGGGAGCTGCCCACCCCCAGCTCTGCCATGCATGTCTTTGAGTGTGGAATGGTGGCCTGAGCTGGGCTCAGGACAGGAAGAGACTGAAAGGGTCCCTCCTGGGGGCTGGCGTGTCTGAGGGTGCTGTCTGTCCCCCAGGATGAGCCAACCACAGGGATGGACCCCAAGGCCCGGCGCTTCCTCTGGAACCTCATCCTGGACGTCATCAAAACGGGTCGCTCTGTGGTGCTCACATCTCACAGGTCTAGGGGGGTTCTGGCTGTACCTTTGATGTCTCCAGGCACCTGGGATACTGCATGGGAGGGAGGGCAGGAGGGAGTCTCCCCAGTCCCCAGGGAATGGCATTTGCTAGGAGCACGGGGAGCAGGAGAAGCCTGGGACACCTTCTGTTGCCTTCTCTCATCCCTGGTGCTGGGCTACAGCACCTGGATGATGGCCTGGGGAGCCCAGCTCCTCACCTCCATCCACCATAGCCCTGGCACTGTCCTCCAGTGCCCCTCCACTGAGTCCTGCCCTGTCTCCCCAGCATGGAGGAGTGTGAGGCGCTCTGCACCCGCCTGGCCATCATGGTGAATGGGCGGCTCAAGTGTCTTGGCAGCATCCAGCACCTGAAGAACAGGTAAGAGCCCTGTGGGAGTGCTGCTGGGTGGGAAGGGGCTGGGCCCCCATGCTTAGGTGACAGGGTGGTGCCTGTGGCAAGATGCCAGCCTTTGTGTGGTTGCTGCTTTGGAGATGGGCAGGGATCAGGCTCACTGGAGTGCCCTGGCACTGCCTTAGTGCCCAGCAGCAGCTGCCTTAAAGCATCATTCCCATGCCCTCAGCCCTTCCCTTGGGGGTGCAGATGAGGAGACCATGCCTCACAGGGTCCCTTGGTCCCTGTGCAGGTTTGGTGATGGCTACATGATCACAGTGCGCACCAAGTCCAGCCTCAATGTCAAGGAGGTGGTGAGGTTCTTCAATCGCAACTTCCCTGAAGCTGTTCTCAAGGTGAGCTGCCTGTGGTGGCTGTGCTGTCCCCTGCCAACTTCCCCCTGTGGGCACAAGGAGCCTTCATCATCCGTGGGGTGATTGGAGGGGGTCTGGGAGTGAGGGCTCTGTGCCCATTTCGTGTCCCCCCCAGGAGAGGCACCACACCAAGGCCCAGTACCAGCTGAAGTCAGACCAGATCTCACTGGCACAGGTCTTCAGCAAGATGGAGCAGGTGGTGGATGTGCTGGGCATCGAAGACTACTCTGTTAGCCAGACCACGCTGGACAACGTAAGATGGGACAGCGTGGGTGACTGGATGCTCGTCCCCAGGGAGGGTGGCTGTGACAGAGCACCAGGCAGGAGGTGCCTTTGGGTTCCAGTGCACTATGCCATGTGGTGGCTGTCACTGTGGTGTTCCACCTCCTGCACCAAAGGCACAGATGGCAGGCAAGGAGTGGCTGGGGGTGGAGTTGCCTGTGAGGATACCTCTCAGTCTCTTGTCCCTATTCCGTAGGTGTTTGTGAATTTTGCCAAGAAGCAAAGTGACAACCTGGAGCAGCAGGAGACCAGTCCCAGCTGTGTGCTGCAGTCACCCCTGGAGCGTGTGCTGAGCCTGCTGCGCCCCCGCACCGCCCCCACTGAGCTGCGGGCCCTTGTGGTGGAGGAGCAGGAGGATCTGGAGACTGATGATGAAGGCCTCATCAGCTTCGAGGAGGAGAGGGTGAGAGGTCGTCCCTGGATCTGGGTGTCCCTGCTCCTACCTGTGTCCCTACATGGAGCTGTGGGACTGGGTGCTGCACCACCAGGAAGGGACATGGTGGAGCCAGGGCCAGGCCGGGCTGGTGGGTATCTTTGGGTCTCTGGCACCAGCTGCCCTGGGTGTGTGGGTGGAGTGGGCAACCCCTGAGCCTTGCCTGTCTCCCTGCCTAGGCTCAGCTCTCCTTCAACACAGACACACTGTGCTGAGACCTGGGGTAGCCACATTCCTGTCTGTGAAGCCACCAACCCTTTTGGCCTCTCCCCTCCCTTTGTTCCATGGAGTGGAGCTGCTGCAGCTGGAGGCATGTGCCAGGGAGGATACAGTGGATACAGCAATGCCTGAACAGACCTTGTGAGCCACCACTGGGTAGCCTTTGTCCCCTTCAGCTCCAGAGCAGTATCACTGTGTGGTACCAGGGGCCGTGGTCCTTGGTTTGCCCAGCCAGCTTGTGCCATGGATGGAGATTGAAGGAAAGGACACAGTTTGGTGCCAGCACCACTGGCCCCACAGACCTTGGAGCAGAGACACACAGGCCTGTAAGTGGTGCCTTTGGTTGGACACCTGTGCTGCACTCACCATGGGGCTTCAGCTGTGGGGCTCCCCCTAGGCCTGGCACATGGAGCTGGAGGAAGGACTGCTTCTGCATCACCCCTGGCAGCGGTGCCCTGGGCACTGCAGGGGTAGGTGGTCTAGTGCTTCACCCACAACTGATGTCACTGGGGGTCTTGTCCCCCCTGGTATATCCAGCCCACCCTCGGGTCCGTCCACCCTGGCCCTACCTTGATGTTGGGCACTGGCTCCATCCCCAGGCAGCAGTGCCCCTGCAGAGGCACGTGTGAGGGTGCAGAGGGGTATTTCACAGGGTATTTCATGTGCTGGCACCAGCTGTTTCTCCCCTCTGCCCCTAACCACGTCCCTCCCCCTCGAGTCCCTCCCCCTGCCTCCTGTCTGTCCTCACCCTCTGCTTCCCCTACCACAGGGCATTGCTTTTTGCTGTGTCCCGTTCTCTGTCCCCCTTGCCCTGGCACTTCTTCCTCAGTGTCCAGTCCTGTACAGGAGCTGCCTGTACTGGTTTCTTATTGTTGGGTCACTGGTGGTACCCAACAGCAGTAGGAGAGGGGTTGCTGCACCGCAGGATGGTTCTGGAAGCTGGTAGGGGGTTGGCCTTAAGGTACGAGGTCGGGACAGTTGGCCTGGGCACAGCTTGGCAGTGGTGCCCGAGGTGAGGGGGAGGGGAGGACAGCCCACAGCAATGTCACTGGGACAGCAACAGGCATCCCCACAGCCAGCAAAGCCCCTCCTTTTTGCAGAGGGTCCTGCTACCTTGTCACCCACAGGGACCATGTCTGGCACCTGCAGCTCAGCACCCTGCAGCTGCCCCCAGGGGTGGGGTGACAGCAGGGCCTGTGAGGCTGAGCCTGACCCCCAAACACTGGGTGCCCCCAGCTTTGGCAGCACCCTGGGGTGGCCACACACCTTCCCAGGGAGCATCTGAGGCTCAGCTGCCCTGTGAGCCCTGCTCACCTCTCTCCACCTCCCTGGCAGGGACACGGCTGGAGGCCCCAGGCAGCACCAGGCACCTCAGCTGGCTGCCCTGGGGAGTGCGGGGCACACGGCAGGGGGAGGCTGCTTAGGCACAAGAACAGAGCCTCACCGCCACCGTCCCCATGCCCCCAGGTCCTGCCAGCCCCCTGTGTCACCTGGTAGATTGCGATACACTATACAGTATTTTCAATAGGGGGGAAACTGGGGGGAGAAGCTCTATTTTCAGATTTTTCAGACCATATTTTTTTTAATGGCATATGGGAAACTGGCTGGTTCTGGGGTGGGGTGGATGGCACACAGGGCAGCCCCCAGCAGGGTGCTCTTGCTGGGTACACTGCTTTCCTGGGTGGGCCCTGGGGGACAAGCCAGCTTGTGGTTTGCCCTTTGCTAGCAGGGATAGGGAATGGTGTAACCTTTGAGTCCCCAGCTGTCAGCTCGGTGCTGGCACCTTGGGTCACCCCAGGGTGGGCAACACTGCCATGCTCTGGGCTTTGTCTTCACCCCACACTTGCCACATTGCCCTGTTGCTCAGGAGTCTGGAAGGACGCTGGCACCCCAGTCACAAAGTGACTTTTCCCAGCCCTCCCCCTGCCACAGTGCCATCATTCCTTTGGCTTTGATGGTCAGTGGGGATGCTCTCGTGCCCATACAGCCTGGGCGGCCACGGTGGCTTCCCTGCCCTTGACTCAGGGCTGCCCTTGCTGGGGCCACCCCAAGGCTGGCAGCAGGCAGGGAGTGGGAGGGCAGTGCCCCAGGGCATTGCCCGAGGGCAGGGATGGCTGCTGCCTTAACACTGTTCACTCTGTTGAGTTTAGCCCTGCTTCTGGCCTTGCCTCCCCCTGCAAGTCCTTGGCCACCGGCCACGGGCACAGAGCTGGTGCCACACTCAGCCCCAGGCATGGGGCCCGTGAAGGGTGGGGATGTCTTGGAACTGCCTGTACATTGCTAGAAAAAAAAAAAAAAAAAAAGGTGAAATGTGAAAATAATGACCGTTTTAAATAAAAAATAATAACTGGATCCATCGAAGCTGTGTGGTTGCTGATGGGAGGGAGTGCCAAGGCTGGGCACCTGGAAGAGACCGGGCTGTGAAGGGGTTGGCAGTGCCCAGGGGGTGAGTTCAGGAGCCTGCTGTGAGCAGGGTGTGCTCAGTACTTGGAGGGGCTGGGGGTGCTGGAAGGAGCCGCAGGAACGGGCAGTGCTTCCAGCCACCCTCACCAGCTTGGGCCTGGCAGCAGAGACGGTGGAGGGGCCCCATGGTGGAGAGGCCCCATAGCAGGACGTCTCACCTGTGCCGTGAGGCCGGGCGTGGGTGGGAGCGGGTGCACCCCGGGGAGGAATGTGGCCTGGGAGGGGCCGCAGCTCCAGCTGGAGTACTCGGGGTGAAGCCAGCACAGCGCCGGCAGCCACCACCCAGCATGGCTGAGAAACCCCAAATCCAGCTCTTCGTCAAGGTGAGGGGGGGGGATCCTCAGGCCACTGCCCCAGGCCCACGGGCACTGCTGGCTGCCACCCCTGGCAGTGCTGCAGTCGGGCGGCCCGGCTGCCCTTGCCCACCACAGTACTCAGGTGTAGGGCACTGGGCAGGCACGGAGGCAGGGAGTGGGCAGGGGGTCAGGTAGACAGTGGGGTTGGCAACTGGCAGTGGGGCAGACAGTGGACAGGCAGGAGTAGGGTGGGCAGGGGGGCCAAGCAGCTCAGGGCTTTTCTCTAGGCTGCTGCCTGCTCTACAGGCACGGGGAGCTGCAGGGGCTCAATCTGGGGAGGTCAGACTGGGATGGCCCCCCTAAACCAGGGCTCAGCAGCCCAGTGCCACAGCCTCTGCCTGCACCTTCTGGGTTCTTCTCAGCCACTGCCTGGCTGGGGGAGTCTGTCCAGCTGCACCAGGCAGGACAGGACTGGCGTGGGATTGCGCCTGGTGGTGACAGAGCCATCAGCATCGCTGTCACCTTCATCTGACACAGTCCCTGCCACTGGATTGTCACCTGCCACAACTGCCAAGCCCTAGCCCCCCCTGGCACTGCAGCTGGCACAGCCTGGGGGTTCTGGTCCCAGGCCGTGCCAGGGCCAGTGCTCTTGTGCCAGGTGGCTGCTCTGGGGTGTGGGACTGAGGCCCTGAGAGCAGGCAGGGGCCAGGGGCTGGCACCCTGCCTGGTGTAGCAGGTGCCATGGACTCCAGCAGAGTTTGCCAGCTTGGGCTGGGGCACATATCCTGCCACACTCACCCTGGGGGTGGGGCTGCCACCACAGTGGCTGTGCCAGGGTGAGGGGGCAGCTGAGCTCTCCATCTGTGCCCACAGGCAAGTGAGGACGGCGAGAGCGTTGGGCACTGCCCCTTCTGCCAGCGGCTCTTCATGGTGCTGCTGCTCAAAGGGGTGCCCTTCACCCTCACCACTGTGGATGTGAAGAGGTGAGTAGTGGTCCCCTCCCAAAGGGTGCCAGCCCTCAGGCCAGGACCGTGGGCAGGGTGGGGGGGTGGTAGGTCCCTAACATTTTGGGAAGAAGTGTGAAGGGTGGGCACTCTGGGATGCATGGAGGTTGTACTGCCCACCACTCCCTAAGGAGATTGACTGGTAGGCATTTTCCCAGGCACACACAGAGGCAGGAGCAGCCTAAGGGCACCACCTCATCCCTTTGCTCAGGACACATGTACATATACAAACACACACACGTGAGCAGAGCCCTGGACATGCCAGGCATCAGCAGTGTCCCCATCTCCTGCAGGGCACTGGATGTGCTGAAGGACTTCGCGCCGGGTGCTCAGCTACCTGTTCTGCTCTACAACGGCGAGCCCAAGACTGACACCGTGACCATCGAGGAGTTCCTGGAGGACCAGCTGACTCCCCCCATGTCAGTGGCCTGTGCTGCCCTAATGAAGGGGACAAAGAGGGGCAGGACAGGCTGAGAGAGTAGGGGTGAGAGCATGTGAGTCTGTCAGCTCCTGCCACCTGCCTTAGCTGTGCCCATGTTCCCACAGGTGCCCCAGTCTGGTCCCACAGTATCGGGAGTCGAGCCTGGCCGGGAACGACATTTTCCACAAGTTCTCCACCTTCATCAAGAACCCAGTGCCTGATCAGGACGAGGGTGAGGAGCGGGTCGGGAGGCACTCCATGCAACTTCTAAGGTGCTACCACCTCAAAGCCCAGCCTGGCCACACTGAGCCCTCCTGGTCTCCCTACCCTCCCCAGTCAGTGCCAGGTCTCCATGGGAGGGCATAGGGCAGGTGCCAACCTGGGCAAGGTGGGCGGAGGCTCGCAGGTGCTGCCTGGGCAGAGAGCTGGCCATGCAGAGCAGGGGCCTCATGCCCTGACCTGGCTGCCCTCCCAGCAGCGCTGCAGCGGAACCTGCTTAGGGCCCTTCTGAAGCTGGATGAGTACCTGAGTGCCCCCCTGGAGTACGAGCTGGCCCAGGACTCTCACCTCCGGGTCTCCCAGCGACGATTCCTTGATGGAGACGACCTCACCTTGGCTGATTGCAACCTGCTGCCCAAGCTCAATATTGTTCAGGTAAGCAGTGGGCATCCTGGGACTGTGCCCTTCTCCTTTCCCTGGCATCTCCATGCCCCTGATCCCACAGTCTCACTTTCATAGTGCCTGCATGAATTCCCTGCTCCTTTCACAAATCCTCTCTCAGCCCTGTGACAGGGATGTTCCCTGGATCCTTGCCTTTCCATCTGGCTCCTTTCCTGGCACACAGTGCCAGCCAAGGCTCCCCATTCCTGCCTGCAGGTCGTGTGCCAGCACTACCGCCACTTTGGGATTCCCAAAGAGCTGCGAGGTGTGTGGCGGTACCTCAACAGCGCCAATGAAACCAAGGAGTTCAAATACACCTGCCCCAACAGCCAGGAGATCATACAAGCCTATTGCTCCGTGGTCCGAGCACCACAGTGAGCCAGGCACGTGCCCCAGTGGGTGCAGGGCCAGGGTTGGGCTTGGGCAGGAGGTCATTGCCCACCCTGGTCCTACAAGCATGCACTCAGGAAAGCAGAGCACCAGCTGTGCCCCTGGCACCCAAATTCCTTCCACTGACACCCAAGTGCTGGCAGCCACCTGCCCATGAGGGTCCAAGGCCTGGCCTGCGGCAGCAGGCACTGCAGGATGCCCTCACACCTGCACTGAGTGAGGGGACCCAGCACAACCACGGAGAGCCCTGCAAACAGAGCTGGCCAGGGATGGCAGGGGCAGTGGGCATAGCCCAGTTCACCCTGGGTGAGGGGACCAGAGAGCACCAGCCCCCCACAGCCTGCTGTTGGGAAGCTCTCAAAAGATTTGGGGGTTGTGAAGTGGGGCAAGCCTAAGGCAAGCTTCAGAACTCCTAGAAATCAATAAAGGGTTTGCAAGCAAAACCAGTGTGAGTCTGGAATGACAACCCCAGCAGCTCTTCCCTCACAGGGCTTCAAGACAACCTCCCCTTCCTCTCCCAGTGCCCACCAAGGCAGAGCCCAGCCTCCCAGCTCTCTGGAGGGGTTGGGCAGGCTGTAACCACTGACCCATGAGCCCACTTGAAAAAAACCTGGCAGGGAAGGGAACTTCTCTGAGCCCCAGACCTCTGGATTCAGTTGAAACTGGCCCAAGGCTTTCTGAGAAACGGAGAGGCAGCACACACCAACACACCCCCAGAGACCAGCTGGCTAAAAACACCTTTACTGGAAAGGAGCTAAGCACAGGCAATCTTTCCGCTCTGCAGTGCTACAGACGTTCCATCCAAACCCCACCAATTCATGGTGAGGCTGAAAGGTGGCCCCTGCCAGCAGGGAAGAATTGCAGGGGAAAAAGCCACCACTGGTGTCTCCCTGGCCTCATCTGTCCCACTCTGCCACCACCCCGGAAGAGGGTCAGATGGCAGGCGCTGCTGGCTCTGTTGCCTCCCTGGGTGGGAGTGGCTCAGCAGGCTCAGCACACAGGGACACTCCCTCCTCCAGTCATCCACAGGGCTGTCACTGGGGCACGGGACTGCAGCAGTCAGGAGTCCTCAAAATTCACTCCAGATGGTGCCTTCTTGCTGGGAGGAGATGGAGGGACCATCAGAGCTCCAAGCCCCGTGTCCTGCTCCCATGCAGCTCCAGAGCAGAGCCCATGGGGTGCCCACGCAGCTGAGCCCAGTACTGACCTTTTGAAACCAGGGTTAATGAGAGACTCCCCAGGGACCTTCCTCTTGATGGGCAAAGCTGAGCCAGCAGCCCTACTCCTCCTGGGACTGGGGTCTGCCTCAGTTAGGGACAGGCACGATGTGGATCGAATGTCAGCCAGTTGCTCTCTGGTAGCCCTGACAGTCCCTCCAGGGCCAGCATGAGCTTCCAGCAGCCCAGCCTGGCAGAGCCAGCAGCCATGGAGCACAAAGAAGGGCCAAGCTTGGCCTCCTCCCCAAGGAGCCATGGACGTGCCATGGCACCCAGTCTGGAAGCACAGAAAAGCCTGCCCTCCTTCTGAGGCTGGTAATGCCCAGCCTCTGACCTGAGCACCCCAGACACCCCGAGAGCCATCACACTGAGCCCTGCCCCCTGCTCTGCCAGGAAGGGCACCAGGATAGTGGGTGGCTGCCAGCAGCCACAGCTGAGGGCACTCTGTGTGTCCTGGAAAGCACATAGACACAGGACCAGCAGCCTCCATGGAGGAGAAGGCAAAGGATGGCAAGACCAGGGCAGGTGGTGCTGGCAGTGCCTACCTGGCAGGAAGGGCTGCTGGCTCTGGGCAGCATTCTTCTCAGGGCTGCAGGAAGATGCCAGTGTTTCCACCACTGCTGAGATAGGACTCAGAGTCAAAGCTTGTGACAATACACCCCAATACAGCATGCAGAACCCAACCTGAGGCCCTCGACCTCTCAGCACTCCCATCCAGACTGCTGCTGCTCCAGAATTTTCCCAGATCCCTCAAATAGAGATGTCTGGAAGGTGACTCCCACATTCAGGATGCTGGTATGCTGCTGGCCATGAGGACAGGGCCGTGTTTCCACATAAGAGACACATCACTGTGTCCTCTGGGTTCAGGCAGGGTCTCTTCTGCCTCGGGGGTGGTGTAGACCCCAACCAGCTTTGGGAACTGACCAGCCTGAGCAGGGTGGCGATGGGAGCAGCTCTGCAGGTGGCTCACAGTGACCAGTGGGGAAAAAACACCTCATGCGATATCCAGCCTTCTCCCCACCGAGAACTTCATGGCTGAGCTGGGGCACTNGGGGAGAGGGCGTGAGGGGAGCGGGCAACGGGGGGGCCTGGGCCCAGGGAGTGCCCGGGACGGGCGGAGCGGGGACAGGGGGGACCCGGCGGCACCCACCTGAGCATCGCGCCGTGCTCCTCCGGCGGGCAGCGCTGCAGAGGGAGGAGGAGGAGAGCACGTCCGACATGGCCTAACGCGGACCCGGGACCATCCCCGCTCGCCCCCGCCGCCCCCCGCCCCGGTACATACAGAGACGAGCTCCGGGCAGTCGCCGAGCTCCCCGGCCCAGACCTCCACCGC
>WEKX01013115.1:0-10226 GCA_013390025.1 Pitta sordida
CCTTCCAACTCTTAGTATTCTGTGAGTCTGTGATACTGTGATAATCTTGATTGACTGATAATGTCTTAGAGGCACTGATTGGCCAATGCATCTACATTGTCTAATGATAAGAAACAAATCCAAGTGATTAGACTCAACTGTGACGTATTTTTTTTCACTTTGATATAGAGTTAGACCAGGGTCCAAGGGAATTAAAAAGCGCCTCCAGAAGTCATGAGGAGACGGGTCTGGGCAGGTCTTGCAAGTTATGCAATCTGTGAAGATACTGAACCCATGAATATTCAATTACACACACACACACCCCCCCCATAGCCAGGTACCCTTCACTAATTATGTCTGGAGGGCAGTCCTGGGAGCGTGATTCGCACGGTAGCACCTCATTAAAGCGAGGAAGCACCTCTTGGTGCCCCCTGGCCGTGGAATCTGGGGTTCGGGATGTTATGCACATGTGTGTGGTCACACAACTCACTGAAAATCCAACTGCAGCTAATTGAATATGTGAATACACGAACTGTGAGTGTGGGGGGGGTTTCTGTATTTCTCTATACCACAGGTTCTTAAATGTTACTGTAATAAACCTACCTTCTTCTCACTAGTTTTTATTTTTTGCAGGATTAGCATACTAGGTGTGCCTGTGCTAAATCTGGCATAAGGAGTTTGAGATTTCAACCTAGAACTGAAGGGTAGTACCGCAAAATCTGACTTTTAAATGGCTGTAGAGAGCATGCAAGTATATCTCTGGGTTGGATGATAATCCCCTTTCCTGTGCTGGTCTAGTTCTACTCACGGAAAAGAGATTAGAAAGGTGTGCAGTGTTCTCATGAATGTTTTCCCAGCAGAGGAAATTCTCAAGCAAAGCTTGAATAAGGAAGTCTCTATGCTTTCAGCCAGCACTGATGTAATGATCCTATCATGTAACACAAATCAGTGAATGAATTCCTTGCTTTGCCTGTTAAAAACACTTGTTCTATCTTAGGTTCTTTGGCAAGAACCATGAACTAGTCCTCTCAAAAAATACTAACTCCGCCCCTCCCAAGGAAAAAAAAACAAAGCACCAAAGCACAGAATTTGTCAGTCTTAGTCACCATACCATCTCCTTTTATTAATAGAGCCTTGACACAGAAGAGTTTTCTGGCCAGGCATTTTTTACACCCCAATAGGCTCAAATAAAAAATTATTGCCAGCACAATGATTTAAATGTAAGATGTAACACTAAAGCACTTGCCTAGTTTGATTTTTTAATGTCAGCTCCAGTGTGTCTGACACATGCAAGAAATAAATGAATATCCATATTTCCTTAGAATTAAAGGTTCCCTGACAGCTCACGGTATAGACCACACGGCATTCCTGATGGGTCCTTTCTGTGGACTGGCATTCTTTTCACCTCCTTCATTCTTCCCCAGCTAGCTTCACTAGTGGGAGCCAAGACTAATCCCACTAACCTCAAGGGCAATTTTCTCAAAATATTTTATATCAAGCAGCCTATGCTGTACTTGCTAATTGCATTTGTCAACCTCCATTGCCAAAATTTTCTCAAGTAACAAAATAATTGGCAATAACCATGGAGATCTATGTATTTGGGTAGAGGAATTGTTTTTTACTGTGTATGAGCTAAGAGTTATAAAAACGAAATGTTCCTTGTTTCATAGAGTTGGTCCATAGAGCTTCCTCAGCCTACACAGTGTCAAAATTGGCACCTTTCTCCTTTTTAAAATAACATTTTCTGATGCATTTCTACTCAGCTTCTTTCTCTACCTCCTAATCTCTTTGTTCAGTATTTCCTCACAACACAGTCATCACACCATTCATCTGCATCAATCTGTCTGCCACTCACAGACTTTGCTGGGTCTGCCTCATCAAGTGCAGTCACTAAATTCTTATCTTTTTTCAAGTTAAAGTTTTCAAGCCTTCAGCTTCATGCTGTCATTTTTGCTTGTGTTGATGTCTATTAGATTTTTGTCTATATTTCAGAAGTCTCTGTTGCGTTCCTTGAATTGCAAACTCCAGCTCTGCCAGTAATTTACTGGCCCACCATGCCTGAAGAGGTAGAAATTATGTTTATGCATATACAATTCTTTATTCATCATAAGAAAGGTGACAAATCTAATATCTGTAACCATATGCTCAAATATGAAGCACAGGATTTATCTCCTCCACCTTCAAGGTGTGATTCAGTTTGAGACAAAACTATTGTTAACTTAACATGCCTACAGCGGCGTCCACATGTGAAGCATTATCTGAACTCCTATTATAGCAGGACAGACTAACTCCATTAATTTGTCCTCACACAAGCCTCAAGTGCTACCTGAGATACCCTTAAGCCTTCTTTCTGGCTTCCAGCCCCAGGCTTCATGTCCCTAGTCAGTATAGAGCAACTCAATTTACCTTAAGTTTGTCTAAAGCCAGAGGGTCAACAGGGTTGCTTTTCAGGCTCTAGTGCAGTAATTAAATTTTCACTGACTAAACCAGGAGCTTAGGCATTTAACCCACAGGTAAACACTCACATGCAAGCATCTGAGTTTAAATGTCTTAATTTGGTGCTAACTTCCACCCTACAGACCCTGTTCTGTTGCCTGACCATATGGTGCAATTTGCAACACTATGGAGTGTCCAAATCATCCATAAAATGCTGACAGAATGACACAAACTACAGGAGTGCTGCTCAGAGCCACATGGAATACCCTGGGGCATCTCAGATGGCACTAGAAATCTGCATCTAAGCTACTGAATGACATGTCTGCAGTACAGATGCCTAAACAGACTCAGTTGTGTTCAGCCCTGCATCTGATAAGAAAGGTGGGATGAAGTTTGAATTACACCAAGGAAAATTCAGTGTGAAGAAGGTATACTCAGAAAAATTAAAAGAGGCCCTGCCCAGAAACATTTGACTATATTTGCCATCAAAAAGGATCTATGAAGCTTAACCTAATTACCTAGACCATGCTTAGCACAAATACAGGTTCCTTCAGATGACAATTTATATCATAGTAGGAGAGATATCTTAATTAGGCCAAATTGCCCTCTGGATTTTTCCATCACTCTCTACGGATTGTGGAAGAAGCCCAAATAAGTATCCTAAATACATAATGTTTCAGTGGCTAACACTGAAAAAGGTACATTCTGCTTTTCCCTCATCATTCAGTAATAATTACCCAACTCCTTAAGTGTTAAATACATAAAAACTCTTTATCAGTATGAGTGCATTTTAAGTATTTGTGTAAAGGATCATTTTCTGTCAACTGCTTTTATAAAATCCATCGTGCTAAGATAGGTGGCCAGGATCATGACTTGCCTTTATAAATCACAGAATCACAGAACCACAAAATACTATGAGCTGGAAGGGACCCACAAGGATCATCTAGTCCAACTCACCAGCTAATGCTCGTACAGAGACCAAATGCACACCCCAGAGTGGTGAACATAAACCTAGTTCCCTCAGGCTCACAGGCCACTCCGAGCCACAAGGGACATTCAATCTAAACCTCCCCTGGTGTAGCTTAAGGCCATGTCGTCTCGTTCTGGTGTCATCAGCCTGAAAGAAGAGGTCCACACTCACCTGGCGGCAACCTCCCTTCAGGTAGTTGTAAACAGCAGTGAGGTCACCTTTGAGCCTCCTCTTCCCCAGGCTGAACAACCCCAGTTCCCGTAGTCGCTCCCCATAAGGCCTGCCCTCCAGTCCCTTCACCATCCTCGTTGCCCTTCTCTGGACCCTCTCAAGCAGCTCAACATCCTTCTTAAACCGGGGAGCCCAGAACTGGACACAGTACTCAAGATGTGGTCTGACCAGCGCCGAGTACAGGGGAAGGACAAGCTCCCTAAAATCCATTCTGAGTATCTATATTTGTAATCAATACTTCTGGTTTTGCAAATGTTAGGGCTACTCAGTTTTAGAATTCTTTATCATACACAAAAGATTTGCTTCTACAAGACTAAGCCATGAGGATTCATGTCCACTTAACTGGCTAAAAAGCCATAGACATACACACAGGATATGGCAGACAGGCTGCATCCTTATAAAGAAAAATCTTTGAACCAGAATGATGGGGTTTTCTGATTTTTTTGTAAATCACAGTCAGAGCTGCCCACGTTTCTTTAAATATAAAAGGGAAAGACTAAGGACTTGGCTCACTAGGGAAGCCAGTGTGAGCCACCTGCCAGCCGATAAGATATCCTGAATGTGTTACTGGTCCTGACTGTAAATCTACTGTCTACATAAAGATAACAAAGAACAACTGCTGAAGAAATTAAGTAGAATTCAGTCTCTTTGTGTGATGACAATTGACTTCATCTTTTTTCCCTATTATTTTTTCAATTATATTATGTGCATGTGTCAGCATATGCATAAACAATGCCTTAAATAATTTTCTTAAAGTAAACAGCACAGAATTAATCGATTTTTCAGGTTAGAATGGTGTTATTCAAAAGCAGTTAATGTGTATGATTTATCCATCACCTCTGTGTGAAATCTTTGAAAAGGTTCTTTTGTTCTTAAGTTAGGGGGTGGAATAAGAAAACCACAGTAATTTATAGCAGTGAGATTTAAAGAGGAGATATTCAAATGACATTCATCTAGTCACACTCTCCTAAGACAAGCAAAGGGAGCTCATCACTTGTATTTTGTTAATTTTGTTGTCAAAAGGCTAAGCCTAGAACAAATGCTCAGGCCCAGATCAATTTTACCTAAAGTCCAAATAAAAGTTAGATGTCTAAAGCAGGAATTGTCATGCCTAAAATAATTGTCAAGACCAAGCTGATCACATACATGCTCTGCACAGTCTG
This sequence comes from Pitta sordida, assembly GCA_013390025.1. Taxonomy (NCBI): domain Eukaryota; kingdom Metazoa; phylum Chordata; class Aves; order Passeriformes; family Pittidae; genus Pitta; species Pitta sordida. The sequence goes on from WEKX01013115.1 coordinate 4,780, forward strand.
AGAGATTTCCAGTGGGCAGTTTACCTCGGTGTAAAATGGACATTTAAGGTTAGAAAAACAGTCTCTGTTTTGTGCCTTTCTTTGTCACTTTCACAAGGACTACATGGGTACTTCAAACTTACTGTCTAATATTCAGATAAGGAAAATTCAGAGAGAGAATTAGAGTAAGTACTTTTCCATCTTGTGGGCACTTCTATTCTTCACCAATAAATATTTGTACATATAGATCACAGAGAAATCTATCTCCTCCTTCAATTTTTCAAAGCAAAACTAATTTAAAGTAATTCAAATAGTCTCAAACTCATAATTTGATTACTTGCACTGTTAGTTTGAATGTTTAATAATTTGAATATTTGAACTCATGGATTCACTCTTGGTTATGACCGCAATTTAATTATTACTTTGTGCCGCTTTTGATTTGCTTAGTCAAACTGTATTACATTTGTCTTCACAACATGTGTACATTTATATTTTCTTGTTCATACTGTTTTACAAAATCTTTTTAAATAATCACAGTAGACTTATCCATCTAAAATACCATATGGAACACAAATGTTTAGGAAATGCATTGCCTTTTTTTACGAAATTTGCAAGACACTTTGCCCTGATCCTAAATTAATAAATTATTTTGTTCAGAACCTTAGAACTTATGGATTACAGCTGATATACGTCAAAGAACAGCAGTGATTTGTGGACATTTTCATATCCAAGCCTTCTGGGAAATAATCAGCTGAGAGAGGATCAGGAGACAAAGTAGACAGAAAGAAAAAAAAACAAACCACCACCACCCCTGAAAAAAAAATCCTACAAAGCAAAAAAGGCTGAATAGATTACAAAACCCCAATTCTCATAGATTTGAAAATGAACTTGAGCTAAACTAATTTTAAAAGCCTTTTCAAGAAGAAGTTTCAATAAATTTTATCTAGGTTCTTGATCTATTCTTAGAATGTCATTCTCATTTAATTCATGTTGATTGTGTGTTACAGAACCAACTGAAACTCTAGTACTCAGTGGAGATGGGGTTTCCAGTCTTCATGACAGTGATGCATATGATATGACAGTGAATGCCATGCTGGTCAGAGGAACCCGTAAAAAAAGAAATCTATTTAATCATTGTCTCCCACTAATGTCAGCAAAGAATAAGCTCCATTTATGGCAAATTGTCAAATTTCTTTGGAAGCAAGGGTGCTTTTCAGCATGTTAAGGCAGAGCAAGGAAGTCAGGTACAGCAAAGCGCAACTTTGCTGAGGTTCACTGGGCTGTGAAAAGCAGCAGTAAAGAAACAAGCTGTCACTCTCTGATGTGAAAGTTTTCATTTCATCTCTGAAAAGCTGAAGGGGCATTGCTGTAGTCATAAATGTCTAAAGAGCTAATGGAGAAAAGGAGTTAGTGCTTTTCATTTGACCAGTATCTCTGGATTAAATAAACCAGTTGGGGGGATACAGTAAATAAAATACTCAATATTCACCTTCTAAATAAATAGAAACCATGACACAGTTGTGATGATTTAGGCCAGGGCTTACCTGAGACTGTGCCTCTTTGGGGCAGATCACACAGAATCACACAGAATACNCATCAGATATTTAGTTCTCCATTTCTCCAGGTTTTCTTTCTATCTTCCCTAAATTTTTTTTATTTTTTTCCCTTGGCAGCACTACCTACTTCTGTTCTATCCAGTGAAGATGGAATTTGCTCTTTTATATATTTCTTCAGTCCTTGTCTAGCTAAAAAGTGTGATGGGCAGTACAATCAGCATCCTGCACAGGTTTCTTCTTCTTTCTTGCCTGTCTGCAATCAGGTGCTCAGCCTATACCCTCAGCTATGATTTTCCCTTCCCCTGACATCAAGCATGTCTGCTCCTTGGCAGTCTTTGTTCTCTTGCCTTTTCACTAACCCATAGAAAAAACAGTGACACCATCAAAGATCCATGATTGCTGCTCACACAGGATTTTTCTCAGCTCCATTAGGTTACTCCATTATGTCACCTGAAATCAGTGATCCCTAGGCCTGACGGACTATACTTTTAAATCCTTTGGTCTTAAAATGAAGATTGTGGTTACTAAAGCACATTTATTTGGGGAACGAAGAAGAACAAGAATCACTGAGACTCTGCTAATGGCATGTCACATTTTGTTACTGTGCTGCACTTTCTTCCTCTGCCTTGCATTAAGAACATTCAGTTCCAGCTCCTGAGGATATTGGTTCCATACCAATGAAGATAAAAATATTTTCAGAATGCCCAGGGGGTGAATATTTCTATGTCCTTCCACTTAGATGAGGCTGTTTCAGGATGATGCTGTCTCACACAAAATATCTCTTGCATACTAATCAATGCAACAATAATTCAGGTCATTTGATTTCAAAGCATGTTCCCTAATGTGTTAACCTTTCACTGTTAACCTGCAGTATCCTCCTTCATGTGGCACAAAGGGATGATGGGTAAAGACAAACATAAATGGAAACTAAAGAGTGAGAGATTTTTTGTATTGCAATACATTCAGATGAGGGAATTGAACTCTGATATCCTGAGTCACAGTCCACTAGTTTAATCATGAGGTTATACTTCCACCCTTCTTCTGCAGACAATGAAAGCTTGATGATAGTCTCTACGACATTTAGAATATTTACATCACACTCAACTCAATTAAGCCTTTGTCCTGCTTATATGTGTTTCATAAAACCATATAAAGAGAAGGAAAATCAACCTATCCTTTTGATATCCAAAAAAAAATCCAAAATCATCAGCACAAAAAAAAAAAGAGCAGTTTGAATCTAAATCAGCTGAAAGCTCTCTGTGTGACACATTTGAGAAATTAGACATATCAGTTTCACTTTAAAAAATGAGGAAAATAGTTTGATGAGTCCTGCATTAAAGCTAGACCTCTCTGGTCTTCTTGCATGTGTTTATGGTCACCGTCTTTAAAGCTTTTAAATGTAGATGCAAATGCTCTTGTTCATAATAAAGATCTGGATGGTAGTTCTTGCTTATTTTTGCATGGGTCAAATGCATTCGTTACAAAACCAGAGGAGAGTGAAAAACATGTAATTCCCAAGGCAGATTAAATTACAACTCAGTGTAGAAAAGGTGACAATCATGGAAAATTTATGATATTTTTTCCTCAGCTGTGTTAAGCAAAGAAACTGAAGTTATAAGACAGGGTTTCTATCAAAATTTATTTTACTTTGATGAACTGAGTAGTCCTCTTCTTTTAAAGTGAAATTCAGTGTACTCTTCTGATAGTACTATTAATCAAACAGGACTCACCAAATCACAGAATGGTTTGGATTGAAAGGGACCTTAAAGATCATCTAGTCCAAAGCCTGCCATGGGCAGGAATAACTTCCACTAGACCAGGTTGCTCAAAACCCCATCCATCTTGGTCTTGGACACTTCCAGGGATGGAGCATCCACACCTTCTCTGGGCAACCTGTTCCAATGTCTCACCACCCTCAGAGTAAAGAGTTTCTTCCTAATATATGTACTATCTAAATCTACTGTCTTTCAGTTATGACCATTGTGCTTCTTCAGCAATCTTATAGCCCCTTTAGGTAGTGGAAGGCTGCTATAAAATATCCACAGAGTGGAGCGACATGAAGCAACAGCAGCAGATAACTCTCAGTGGACTGTACAAGACCTGATAGTCTCTTAGTGACAGCTCTAATAAGAGCCTTCAATTAGCAGCACAACTCTCTAGTTAGTGCATCAAGTTGGCAAAGGGGATCCTCTGTACTTCTCAGAAAAAAAGTCATCTACAATTATCATCCATCACCTTTTCTTAGTTGTGCCAGTTGTTACTCAGAGGACAGTTTGGGTTGCCTTACTCAGCTCCAGCATTTCAGAAAAGTCTTTTCTGTGTTAAACATCCAATGAATGAGTCCATCTCAATTTTTTTCATACCTTGCTGAGCTGATGGGGCCACTGAGCCAGTTTTTTGTATGTGATTTTAATTTAATTCTTTCTGTGGAATTTATTTAGGAGATATCGAAAGGTAACTCAAATCATGAAAGTGTATGAACACGTTTCCTTTCTGTTTTTGTTTTTAGAAACTGATACGTCATTGGTTTTTCGTTAGTCAGCTTTCTCTAAATGAAGGAAACACTAAGCTTTTAGGGATAGTTTTATCTAATATTAAAAATGTATGTGTTAATGGAGAGAACTGCTCACAATGAATTATTTGATTAGGATAAAAGTCACTCATTTTACAGCCATGAAGCTGGTGAGAAGCTGGAGATTACCTTCATGTCAACTACAAACAGCCCTTCAACACAATTGCTGGTGTTACAAAAGAGAAGCTTTTTGTATAATTTCCCACAAAATTATATGCACAAAAAATTACTCTGAGATACTGTAAATATTCCTTGAGATGAGAAATCAGTTTCTATTCCGACTCTTGTGTTTCCATTTTAAAAAGGAAACAAAGCCATTTGAAATCAGACAATCAAAATGTCCTTTATTGAGCTAAACTTTATCCTGTTTTCAAAATTAAATTAAAATGCATTTGTTCCTATGAAGTTTTTTCCTTTGCCAAATTCTGACAAGAAAAAGAAATGTTCCCACTCACTCTGAAGTTATTTTATAGTGCAGATTTGACCTATCCATGGTCTCTCCTGAGTTCACATTTATAACTCTCATGAAGTGTGTAGTATTGCTTATAGTACCCAGAGCCACTTGTCAGGATATGAAATTCATTGTGCTAGACACTGTGTAGCATTTAAAACAACGTAAAACTGTCTGGGCAGGATTCAGTTTCTTTTTTACAGGTTCCTAGTTCAATGTGGAAGACCCAAGAGTATTCTAAAAATACAGAAGTGGGACAGGTCTGGAAGATCTGCAGCCTTCAGGAGCAGCAGCTGGAAGCCTGAAAGGATACACCTCTGTGCTTACAATGATGTTAACTTCCTATATTTAGGTAACAAAATCTTACCCTCTCTGTTGTGAAGCACTGAGCCTGAAAAAAAAACAAAGACTGTGGGATTACAAACTATGTATTTACAAGAAGACAAGGATAAGGAAACAAGTACAGGAACTCTGGGACCATAAAATAAGAAGAACAGCATCAAACCCAAGATCTGATTAGCCCATTAACCTCCCTCTGGCTGTGATCGACAGTAAATATTATAGAGAAAAAAAACCAAAACCAGGCTAAATCTACAGAGACACTTCCCTGCAATCTAAGACTGTAAATTAAGAACTTCTTAGTAGAAACAGATTAAATTGCAATCTAAACCTAAGAATGTTTTAATCGGTCTTTTATCAATAAAAACTTTGGTTATGTTACTTGCTAGTAGTTTATCTTGAAAAGATACAGAAGGTTGGCTTTGTTAACTAGTCCCAGGCATAAAATCCACTGTTAACCTGACAACTCTGTGCACTGAGCAGCACCTTGTTCTCACAGTGACAGCTATTAAAACCTCGATTGAGAAGGATGCAGCTAAAAAACTGTTTC
>WEKX01013117.1:0-20817 GCA_013390025.1 Pitta sordida
GTGGAAGAGGGCTGACTGTATTTCAATCACTTCTGTTTAATACAAATATCTGATATGTTGTTAATTTAAGCTTTAAAAAATCTACAAGTTATTTCAGCCAGGTCATTCTGGAAATAATTACAAGGAAATTTCTTTAGATGATCCTATGGGTCCCTTCCAACTTGGAATAACCTGTGAACCTGTGAGGGCAGCTACTTTTTATAATAATATAACATTTACCTGGATTTTATTTTCTGAATGTACAAAATTTCCCAGGCTGGGCAAATTGAGCCAAAAACAGACTTTTCAAGGATAGGCTAAATCACTTAAAACTACTAGCATAAAAACATGTTGACATTTACTCAGACATATCTTTTCTTAGTGAGTAATATCAGTAGTTCATAAAGTGCTCTTAAATACAATATGCTTTTAGGACAGCTTCTTAGTTCCTTGCAAAAAAACTCAAACTCTTTGCATTCTGCTGAAAAACACATAAATATGTAAGTAAATAAATAAAAGTTATTCAATAATTTAATCATCCTATCTTTCCAGTGCTACATTATCCTGTTGTTATCAGACTAAGACTGTTTTTCCCCTAAATAATCAGAGGCAGGGATTAAAACCTGCATACACAAGTGAAACACAAAACAGCCAGAGGGAGAAAAGCCAATACGATAGGGCAGATGGGCTGGGAGATGGTGACATGCAGTGCCTTAGCGGAAGAAAAGTGGCAACTTTGTCATGAGAATGGATTGGCAAAAATATATCAAAAATGGCACTTGGACAGCCTGAAGGATCTGCTCTCCTTGCCTCAAGCTTTCCATGATACAGGTTTTCCAGGAGGTTTTGTATCATGGTAACACAGATGAACTTCAGGATGGACTGTCACTACTTGGAGTAGTTATGATATATTCTGTCCACAAAAGTGCTCCAAAGGCAGCCGTATGTGTAATTGACTGATGCACCAACTTAACAAGTGTCTTCCCCAATTCCTCATAATTTAAAGCATTGCTGTGATAGTCACCTATTTAAAAGCACCTACTAAACCCATTGCCTCTATTTAGTTTCTCCATCAGAGCAATGCCCAGTGGTACCTTTTCTCTTCTGCGTTATTTGGGGTGCTTAGTGTAGCTTTGTGCCCCTGAAAACCAACATCAGTTATGCAAGTGACATATAGATTCAAAGAAGCTGCTACAGGCAGTTTCTGAATCACAAAGGATCATTATTAATTACATTTCATTACGTTTCATCACTTTGATACTGTACTGCAGGAAGAAAAAAGCTAAAAATAACTCTATTTCCCCTGTTAATCCTCCTCCTATTTCTCAGTCTTTTCATTACATTTCTCTTCCTTAAACTCCAGTTGTGTACACAGAACTAGCTCAAAGGCATCCCAAACCATGTTAGAAAGAAATATTGTCTTTATGCAGCTTTCAGAAGTCTTTGATCCTCCACTAATCTGAGTGGAGTTTGACCTCTCCACGTCCCTGGAGCAGGTCATAGATACTCAGGAACTGCCTCGCTACCAGTGCTGTATATGAACTGTCAGGATTTTCCATTACGCTCTTTGGTCCTTTTCCCCTCTGACAAGCTTCTTTTTCAGGCATCCTTTCTTATAATAATATGAAGGGATTAATTTTTCCTTTTGCCCTTTCAATAATTTTTTCCTTCTCTATTTCTTCAGCTTGATCTTCTTTCTCTTATTCAAGATCGTTTTTATTATACACACATCATCATTTATGACAAATTTTGGAAACCTAATGTTTAGCACTGGAAGTCTTTCACCAGTTTTTCTGACATTCCTCATGCTTTCGGTCTGAAGAGCATATGGTTTCAGAACCATAACGATATGATTTGGATATTAGCTTTTTACTTTTCTCATTTCTTCTGAACTCTTCTTCACATATAGCTTCCTTATCCTGTGTATCTACAATTTAATCTTTAAAAATAGCTTCTTTTTGAGCTCTCAGACTTTTTAATGAGGTTGGGCTGCATTTTAAGTTATTACTTTTCACCTTCCAGTTTCTAAATCATCATTTCCAACAACAGCCACTACTTCTTTGCACAGTATTGTCAGAGAGATAGTCTAGCATTTTCATTACTCTTTCACAAGAAGTCATTTTCTTTAACACTGTTGCTTATGCTCTATTTTCGAGGTCTTCATCTCCCTGTTCGCTGATCTGTTCCCTATACTTCCTTTGCCATTCTATTTAATCATCATTTGCACTGTGTACAGCCTCTGGATTCTTTTTGTCCAGCTATTTCATTTCTGCTGAAGGAAGCTATTTCTGTTGCAGCTATCCCAGAAAGTAACCCTCCTACATTAAAATGGCAATCTCTTTTAGCAGCTCAATTAAACTGGAACATTTCTGCCAACAGCACTTAAGGTTTTTGAGAGGCGACATCGTGCATTGTATGCAAGCAGTAACTTGCTAGAAAAGCTTAATTAAAATTAAGAGAAAACAAATCCTCAGATATGGCTCTTGTCCCTACTTCAGCAACATGAATTGCAGTTGAATTGTTCTCAGTCTGCGTGAAGAAAGGAGAGAAGGATATGGCGCTCTATGTGCCACTAGAGCCTGTAGATCACCTGCACATATACTGGAATCCATTTGTTGAGTGCTGCAGTTGTATTTTGAATTTCCAAATAATTGAGAAAATTGTATATCCCTGTTCTCCTCCTTCCTTGTTCCCATTAGCACTCACTAACAAGTGCATCCAGCGATTCAGCAACCAAGAGTCTCTGTGTCAGAAATACTTCCTTGCTTTTACAGAACAACTCTGTTGCCCAAGATGAATTTTGATCCTTTATCAGTTTTCATTTACACAGTATCACAGTATAGATAAGGCTGGAAAGGACCTTGAAGATGATCTAGTCCAACCTGTAGCCCAACTAACGTAGCATCTACATCTAGATCATATCTCTCAACATCTCATCCAGCCTCCCCTTGAACACATCTAGGGTTGGTGACTCAACCACCTCTGTGGGCAACCCATTCCAAATCCGGATCACTCTTTCAGTAAAAAACCTTTTCCTAATATCAAGTTTTAAAGAAAACAAACCTACTTTGGTAAAAGGCAAGGTGATATAACTTTTCAGAAGGAAGTCAGTTTGGAACTGTAAAGGAGGAGGAATTTTTGTAGTCAGCAAATTTGCTACACTAAATTTAAAGTAAGTTGGGAATAACTATTTAACATTACATTGTCTACAGTGTGATGAAGCAAGGGAAGTTGTGGGTTGCAGCTCTAGAACCAGTTAACAGACAGTCATTGCCCTCTCACCATGAACTTGCGTAAATGTGTGACTGATACCGTCATCACTATTTGCCTCCCACATTAGTAGGTTTGATTCTGTGTTTAACAGCAAAATTGGCTTCTAAAATGCTAGACCATGTGCTTATGAGTGTTCACATAAGTGTATCAGTATCTTCATGAGTGTCATGACAACTTGAGATCCATTAAAGTCCAAAGCACATACAAGTTGAGAACTATAGCACCTGAACACAATAGACATTTTCTGAATTAGGGGCAGAGTCTAGAAATACTTTCTGTATAACTATATAGCAAGATGTAAGTGGAATGTGTATGTCTTTAGGTATCACCCCTCAAAATTGTATCGAAGTATAAGGTAAGCTGACACTTGAGATATAGAAATGCAAAGCCTTTAAAAATGTGTAGAACTGTATTTTTTCCAAATTGTTCTCACTCTTACTTTTCATGTTACATTTTAGCTACATAGTTATGTATTCAATTTTACTGTTTTTATTATAGAAAAACATGGTGTAATTTGAATTTGTATACAGAATAACAGATGCCTACAAGGTATATGTAAAATGCAAACCACAGTGTTCAATACCAATAGTGCAAGGAAGAAACCCAAACCATAGTTAATTTTAAGGCTGCATCTTTATCTTACATATTTTTTAAAATTGACTTAGTTCTTCTCCACTCTGCTAAAAATAACTGATGACATGGCAAGTCTCCAGATTTCGTGATCTGTATTTCAGAATATTTTCCATATAGCAACCTTGGCCTGGCTATGAGCCAGACAATTCTCTTTGTGTTTTCTTTCTTTCATTCAGCCTTTTAAAAATGCTTTGCTTTTAAATTTTTAGCCTAGAGCTGTAAAAAGGTAACATGATACAATAGAGATCTCTGGATATGATGTGATTCATAAGAGAAATACCAAATTTTAAAAGCACTTTCAGTCTGAAGCTTTAACAGCTTCAATTAAACTGTGTTTGAGCCCAAATAAATGAGTCATCCTCAAAGATGATTGAACTCTAAAGCTAGAGAAGCAACCTTTTCAAGAGTACACACCAAGCTGTATTTTCTTTCTCAGTTTAGAGTTTAAATGCAGCCCTAGTAGATCAGTGGGAGCAGAGGGATGCTGTCTCACAGAGGGGTAAGATAATACCAATCAACCAACTGGCAGTACCTTGCCTCTGGAGGGCAGGGACTGTTTGTGACCTCAAAACTCAAATGGTTTCATTGGATTCAGAAGAAACAAGAAACTTTTTCCTTCCACAGATGAATTTTCAATTTGCAGAGTTTCCCAGCACTATCCCAGACTGCATTATGGGCCATTCAAAATAGGCTCCTGTGTCGCATGTTGTTGACCACTAGCCTTTGATATTATCAAAAGTAAGTGAATTATTGCCTAAACAAGAGAGATTTTTGGGTGCAAAATCAGTAAGACAGAATTTAATGCTAACTCTTGATTTCAAATGGGAAACACTGTGAAGCACAGTAATGGAGAGTTTAGCTTTTTTTGATTCTGTTGTATGTTCTACATGTCCCTTTCACCTTTCAGTGGAAACTAAGTCAAACTTGCACAGATACCAATTCAGCACTGGGCAACAGACTGAATCCTATGTCCATGCTGTCATTTGCCTCCAGCAATAGGGAATTGTAACTGAATGAATCACTGTTGTTGATGAATCTTTACTGGGGAATGAAGGGAGAAAGGAAAAAAAAAAGGAAAGCTGCTGAGAAGGTGATCATCTTCTGTCCTCCAGAATTTCTTCTCGGGCATTGATTACCCTTTTCACAGTACTTGCACCAGAAAGCCATGACCAAAGTGCAGTATAGTTGTGTTGAACTTTAATAATGACATAGTGCAGCTGAGGAGGTGCGAGACCACAGCATGGATATTGGCTACACAAGGATGTGCTAGGCTGGAGTAAAAAATTCCTGAAGTTAAGTGATGCAAGGGAGTTCTTCTGAGCTCCTCTGTTATATGTCGGAATTACTGCTTATATTGCCTATGCAAGCTTCTTAGATTGCTCATGCTGAGTGAATATCTGTTTCAAAAAGCAAAATTAAGCAAAATGCTTAATTTTTATGCACTGCTTGAAGAGCTAATTGTTATTCAGGGACAGCAAGTGTATTTCCAGCAATAAAAGCAACTCAGTGGGCAGTTTAACTATTTTATCCTTGCTTCACTGTCTGGTGAATGAGACAAGGTCTCTTCTTTTCAAGACACTGCTCTAATTCAACATGCCTGCAGACTTTTTGACAAAATGTCTTTTAAATGCTACACAAATCTCAGTGCATCAGAAGTTTACATTTACAGAAACATTGAAACACAAATCATGGTGCTTTTGAAAGATACAAACAAAAGGCAATTTTTAACAACTTCTTAGTAATAAAAGTCCAAAGTAACAAATTAGACCTATAGAAGACATTAGGTAAACTAAAATTTACCTTGGCTATGATATGGAAGGAATAATTTTTAAAAATACATCTGAAGGGCATGAAGAGTATGAAGAGCAGAGGCTAGGCTCTCACTTGCAATTAATTGCCAATTAACTGCCTTTTAGTTCTGGTGTGTATTCTTTCTTGAAACTATGGCGCTCAAACTACTGCTGGTGAGCTGCAGTGTTCAGAATGACACAAATATCAGCTGTTGTCTGACAGCCATGACATGAGTGATTATACAAACGTGATGATAAGCAGATGTTTATACCAGTCCAGCCACACTGGAAGTTTTCTGCTTGCTTTGATCTTGCACTTTCTGCCTTCTTCACAGTTTGATCAAGATGTACAGCATGTGACATAGTCTAAAGATTTATAAGCAGCTTGAACTCATGCAGTATTTTATCAATTATTTATGTATAAATGCAGAATGCAGTTATTAAAAAACTAAGAAAATTTAAAACATGTTGAAACATTTGTAACACAATCCAGTGGAAGTCTTGATCCTTGCTTGTGCTAATCAAGCTTCACACTCCTCCTGGGAAACAACTCATCAGCAGTTATTTCATGGTAGAATTCCTGTGACAGCTGGTTTATCAGCTGAAGATCATGCTCGTAAGGTCATGCTCATGTCAACCAGGCATACATAGGATGTTCTATCAAGACACACCTACTGATTTGTGACAAAACCCATCTCTTCGGACAGTTCTGCATATAAAAGTTGCAGCATCTATCTGCCCTGTCCCCCCAAATGGCCACTGCCTACTACAGTTTGTCTGGTAGGAAATTGTGTTGGCTGAGTGAGGGGAGTTGATCATCTGGTCTACTAAACTGGTTATCAACCTTCCCCTAGATGAAGGTTGTATGAAAAAGGCAGATGGTGTTCTGCCCCATATGAGCCTGATCTCTGTTACTGCCTCCCTGTGCTCAGCCAGCTCATCAGGCAGTGCCAAGACTGTCACTCCTGGGTCAGAGCTCACTCCTTACCCATCCTAATTCCACTTCTTCGTGCTCATTCTTGACCTGCTTCCCACTGAACAGTCACTGAAGCCAGGTTAGTGAGCTTACCTGAACCTGGCTAATCCACTTCAGAATCTCTCAGTCATTTCAGTGCTCTCTCCACATGCTCAAAGCACCTGAGGCACACTGCAGAAACACTCTCCACAGAGCCACAGCACTGTCCTTGCAACCCTCCAGTGAACCCTTCCTTACTTGTTGCAACCCCTTGCAGGTTCAGCAAGACAGCCTGGACATGCCGCATACATTCAGATATTACTATGATGGCATGAGCTGCTTCTTGACAAAGAAACAAGAAAGTGAAAACAGTAAAAAAAACCCTCAAAACAAACGAACACCCAAACAAAAACAAAAACCCCCATTCAGCTCTGCATAAAAAAATTGAAGTTTCCTGACTCAGATGCGCAGCATAATGTAATTGCTTTATGCAAAACTTGTCAAATATGAGTACCAAAACATTTTTTTCATCAAGTATAGCATCCTGTACCACAATATTAATCTTGGCTGTGCATGTGTCAGGCATGTTCATATCACTTGTTATGTTTTCTTTAAAGACTTATGGTGGGTGGCTCAGAGTCTGTGTTCTTGTTAACTCAGGAATGTTCTCATTTTTATAATTTAGTCTTCAAAATGGAAAGTCCCTAAAACCAATACAGAAGTTGGACTCCACGCCTTGATGCATCCCCACCTCCCACAAGATGTTTGCTTGCTTGGAAACTTCCCATATAGTGAAAGCCGGTGTAAGGCTAAGTGGATTGTTGCAATAACGCTGATCTGTGACTGGACTGAGGTTAATTTCCAAACACATTCATACAGTGTGTGCTAAGATTCCTGAAAAATCAGACACTGTCAATGGAGAGTCTTTTCTGTCCACAGATTCCTGTGGCCTTGTCTGCCATACATCTTTCTTTTCAAAAAAACCCAAATAAAAGAAACAAAAAACCACAAAAAAACCCCAAAGCCAAAAGTGTAAACCAAACCTAGGGACAAAATTCAGCAAGTCAGAGCAGCCAATTAACAAAAGAAAGAAGTATTCCAAGTCAAGGGAGATGAACTGACCTTTCTCTCCTGACGGACTACTCAGCTACTAGAATAACTGCTATCATCAAGCTTATGCATGACCTGATCACTTTTTGTTTGAAAACGTTTCCTGCTACAGTAGACAGTTTGACCCTGGAGCCTCTGTTTTCCTGTGTTTTTCACTGTCAGAAAGTGCATGGACTTGCATTACTTGTATCACCACAGCAGCAGTCAGCAATATTTTAAACATCATCAAGACACAGGAGTCAATGGAGTCAGTTCTGATTGACTATTTTTGTTAGCAACTTTTGACAAGTATATTTTCTTGGAAAATACTACCCATGGAGTTCCCCACCTTTTATGTAGTGTTAGCTGATCTGCTTTTACTCCATACCAAATGTGCAGCACAGATACATCCCTCTGGATAAACTCACACAGCTTACTGAAGGTGTGATTGTATCATGGATTGGTAACAATAGCTGTGGTGATTTAAAATTGCAGTTCTTAGTGCACACTGGCAACCAAAGTAGGCACAACCAAGGCAATAAAAACTAATTTAGTGTTACACATTTAATGGTTTAGTCTCTCCCTAAAAGCTGTTTTTCCCTTCCATGACAGCAAGAACATGAACCTTTCCAGACCATGAGGACCTGAAGCCAATCTGTATCACTGTCCAGCAGCAAGGGAGTGACTCAACATCAGGAGGACATACATGGCATTGGGTGAAGATTGTACCCCTTTACACAGTGTAAGGTGGGAGGGAATGTCTCTAGGCATGGGCTGATACAGGAATTGAATTAGTTTCTCACCCTTACACGATGACATTAGTGGATGTCTGCTTTTGCACTGGAAGAAAATAAAGTCTCTTTAGGTCTGTTTTCTGCGTTCTGGCCAGTGCTGATGCTCTCAACCCCCATAGTTATTATCCTTATGATGTCAGTAATCCACTGCATCCACATATGCTAACTTTGATGCTCCACTCTTACTGTCACCCATTAAATTTTTTCTTCTCATGTATCCTTCAGTCACATGTTCCTTTCACTAGTGGTGTGATTTAACCTCAGTCAGCAACTGAGTACCACACAGCCCAGGTGGGGAGGAGAGTCAGAAATAACAAGTAAACCTCATGGGCTGAGGTAAGAACAAATTAATAATTGAAAGAAAATACAATATTAATGCAAATAATGCTATAATACACTAATAATACTCATTACACTGCTAGTAATTATTATTGTAGTAATAATAATAATCGTAATGATAGGGAGATGAAGAGAGAGTAACAGAACCCAAGAGAAACAAGTGATGCCCACTACAGTTTCTCACCACCTGCTGACCAATGCTTAGCCTGTCCCCCAGCAATGATTGGCCCCTCACAGCCAACTCCCCTCAGTTTATATGCCGGGCATAATGTTCCATAGAATGGAACATCCCTTTGGCCAGACCAGGTCAGATGTCCTGGCCATGCTCCCTCCCAGCTCCTAGGGCAGGTCCTCACTAGCAGATCATGGGCTGCTGAAAAGTCCTTGACTTAGGGTCAGTACGACTCAGCAACAGTCAAAACATCAATGTGTTGTCAAAATTATTCTTATACTGAGTACAAAGCCTCTGGGAACATGTAAAAATTATTATTGTTGTGTACGAAAAGGATGAAAATAATTATAGAGATTCTTAAAAAAAATGTCCTTGAAAACTTGATTAAAGCAACAGCTGGAATCCAGGTATGCTACAAAACTGAGGGGCAACTTACTTGCCCTCCAGCTTCTTTGATCAGTACAAAATACTATATACTGTATTTTGTAGGAGGAATACTGGGTTGTGAACATAAAGAGTGATAAACTAAAGAATGAATTAAGTTGGCAACACAGAGGGAATACACAAGAAAGGATAGACTAAAAATTGTCAGCAGGAGGTTGGAAGTGAGCTAAGAGGATTAGGGTTTAACTACACCGATCAGCAAGGAATGTCCACCCATAAACCACCAATTGTCAGAGATGTACTGATATCAACCATAACCCAGGTGAGAACTGGGATTCAGATGTAACTCACCTGTTGAATATTGCATGACTTACTTACTGAATATTGTATAACTCTGTAGTATATAGGCACTTGCTAGTAGAGCAAGCAAGATTTTTGAGGATCTATCCCTCTTGCTTCCAGCGCTGCTATTAAACATACCTATCTCATAACTCTTATGGGCTATGGGTTTTTTTCCGCAAGTCAATACTTTCTTATACCTGTCCCCTCCTGACCCATTTGTACTTCTTCCCTTCCTCCTCCCCTATGCATTGGAACCTGGAGACTGGGACAGTCTTAGGCAATGCATAAGGTTTAAGACAGTAAGTTTGAAAGAAGAATTGAAATCATACTTCTCACTCCCATATGAATTCTCCAAACACTTAAGTCTTGTACAGGGAAGTGTCTATTTCTCCCAGTATTAGAAGCAAAGAATGACTTTTTCTCTAAAACTTGCTAGGTGCTTAATCCCTGTGCAGCTTTGGTATGTAGCTCTTCATATTGTATTCTTCTTCAGAAGATAAGCACATAATGGTTTTAGGCATTAAAAAAAAACAAGTCTTTTTAAGTATCTAAACCAAACAAACTAAATGATTTGGATAATTCCATAGGATGTCTATGCAAGCACAGAACTGAACACACATTTCGTAAGGTCTGAGCAACTGCTGAGGCTGGTGAACATCCTCCCTCTTTTCTGGCTGTACTGATTGTGTCTGCTTGATATGGAATTGCCTGGGGCAGTGTGTGGCTTCTGGTGAACATGACCAAAAGAGACAGGATTTAAGTTGTGCTGAAGCCTGTCCACTTATGTATAGGGATAATTGAGGCTGTAATAACTGTCTTCTCATTATGTCTGAGAGTGGGATGTTAACAAATCACCAAGCACTTGCAAAGGTGTGAAGTATTTTACCTCTTGAAGCCACCTGTCCCATACTTTACCCAGTTACCTGCCAAACAGAGAAGCAACAGTGCTTTTGATTGCTCTGTTTTCATTCAAGATCTATTTATAATAAAAAAATCTATTTCTATTAAAAAAAAAAGATTTATCCTTAATTTCCTTTCCTGCTTCAATGGAAAAAAGGTGGGTGGGGTGAGGGGAGAAACAATAACCTATTATTTTGTCTTCAGTTACTAGTTACTGTTTGTGTGAATTTAGCGGTCCCTATGAAAAGGCTTTAAAATAATGGAAAGCTATTACCTATGTGCCTTTGCATTACTTCAGAAAATTCACCATAATGACTTCTTGTCACAACACTTCCCGAGTGCAGGATTGCAACTTACTCCTGTACAAGGGAGTGCAAAAATACAGTGTTTGTGGTTGGATTGCTCAGGAAAGCTGCACCTGCAGGGAGAAGCATGGGGCATGTGATTGCCTTCCGGAACAGTAAAGCTATTAGCTTTGTGGCAAAGGCCTAGAGCTGGAAAGATTTCGTTCATTGTGTTAGGGGAATTGTTTGTTTGACTGCTGAAGCTTGCCATATGTGTGAAACATTTGTCTGCTTCCCTCTCAGTGATTACAGTTATTTCCTTAAATAAAGAAGGACAGCTACAACACTGACAGTGTAAGCATTCTCATCCATGGCCATTTCCTCTTAAAGCACCACCTGCCACATTCCTAAAGCAAAGGGCCATCACCTTAACCAAAGGGCCTAATGAAACTGATATTTCTGACTAAGCTACACTTTTATGCATTTGTACCTCAGAAAGCAAATGCAAACCTTGGTTAAGCTTTTGTTATTGTTATTATTTTTGTTGGCTTGTTGAACAAATATTGCTTAACTGTTGCATAGTTCAGATTGAGTTATGATTACTGCAGAACTCATGAATGGAAACTGGTCACTGAGCCAAACCTCACCAGTTTTGTACTTCATGCCCTCCTAAAAATGAACTTTTCAGACTATTTACTCGTTTACACTACAGAGGGAGATTCTTTGCTTGGCAGATCCCAACAGCCACACAGCCCAGATCTATCAGCAGAATGGTGAAAAGTAAACATAAAGGAAGAAAGAGATCATACAGAATCCAGTAGGTCAAACCTCCACATTCTAGGTAAGCTAATGAGAGAGAATGCGTGATCAACACAGCAGTGGGGATTAATGTAAGCCAACCCAGCTGCCATGAGTTTCTTTTTGTCTTCACTGCCATGTGGGACTCTGGTAAACATCTTCAAGGCTTGCTTTGGTCTCAGATACAGGAAAGAAAGAAAGCAAGCAAGAAAGCAAGAAAGCAAGAAAGAAAGCAAGAAAAAGGAAGAAAGCAAGAAAGCAAGAAAGAAAGCAAGAAAGCAAGAAAGAAAGGAAGGAAGAAACAAAATGTTCACGCTACTGGGCTGAATATCAAGGAAAGTAATTCCCAGGAATATTAGGGAAAGTTCTTCTACCTAATAAAGCAGAACTGGTGATAACTATGCAGGCATGACTGTAGAAGGAAACAATTGACAATGGGGTACTTTTGAAGGAGAATTCAGCCTTCTCATCTTCAATTTTTAACAAAAAAGGTGCTTTCTGGTCTGCACAGGTTTTTACATAGCTGTGAAGATCTGAGCTCTATTGTAATTAAGTCTTGTAGTGCACTATGAGTTTGAGGTACACTGAGTCACTGAACAATGGGGCTGAGGTCAGGGACTGTGCCTTCACAGAGAGCTCCTTCTTGTGCAGTTTCGTGTCTATATGTAGTGATTTAGCTTTTCCTTCTCTTTGTCATTTGGTCTTTTGCCTGTGTGACTTGTAATAGGAATGTCACAGTACTGGGAAGGAATCCCACACATCAAGTCCAGGCTCCCACTGTCACCAAATATTGCTCCAACAATCACAATTGTTGCAAAAACTGTGCAGTAAAAAATCTTTGATGGTGTCCAGTCTTAACAACAAACAGTTATTATTTGTGGAGTGAGAGTTGAAATGAGGCTGGAATCCTGAATTAGAAAAAGGAGAAGCCAGTTGAATAAAACTAAACAGGCCTCATCACATTGCAGCTGTTGCAATGTGAAAAAACCACTTATCTAGGAGGTTTAAAAGTTTCAAAGGTCTGGATGCTTTAAAAAATCTACAGCTCCACCTACATAAGGAGTGTGTGAAGTTCTAATAGCTAATGACATAATTTATTGATTTTCTGAGCTAAAGGAGCTACTCTATCACTAGCAATTTCTGTAAGACAGCACACAAAATAGTGCTGAGATTGAACGACTTTTCAGGATCACCTGCCCACAAAACCACCAGCAATTACAAAACTCTTCTGCTGTCATAGCAGAATCAAATAAGAAAGTACCTTATTTTTCCAGTATGCAGCTGTATTAAGAGTTTTATGGAACATTATGAGTTTAGCAATTCATAACACCAAAGCAAGGGGCAGAAATTGCAGCAGGAAAAATATGGGCCCTTTTGAATGGCACACAACACTGATGGTACAGAAAGAGTCTCTGAGCACCATGGTGTATCTCAGGGGAGATATCAATGACATTCACAGGTACTGTGATCTCACTGGGTTCGAGACCCAGAAGTCTCTATTTGTATAAAGACTAAACATTACCACTCCACTGAGCTCATGGTAGCATGCATGTTATCTAACTGGAGGAAAAAGAAGTGTAGCACAGTCCACTGAAATGTTCCTAATCCTTGTTTCAAAATACGTATATGTCAGTGTAGGATACACAAACTGAGGCAACTCCAGACATTGATTTGGGCCTCAAAAATAGCTGCTGAGTCAGTAAAGCTGCCAGGTAAATGCAACAGCATCACACAGAGAAACAAGATACGTAGAGATGAGGCAGAAATAAACTGGCTTTTTTCTGCTTCATAATGAGCCCATCCCAAAGTACACTGATCCTATCACAATGCACAAAAAGTCTGTCCAAAGGATCGGAGCCGAGCTCTCAGCTAGCTCCAGGCTTCTGATTCTGGGCTCCAAAAAACATTGGCAGTTTGTCCAGCTTTATTTCTCTATCTTCAGTCGTGGCTTAGATGGATTCTGCAGTACTGGTTCTCTCTCTCTCTCTGGTCCATAGGTTTTCACTATGGTCGGTCCAATTCACAAGCAGCAGCGGGATGCCTGGAAGAACATCTCTACCCCTTCTCTCGTGGGCCTGGGGGCCTTCAATCTCTCAGCCTCCCGACACAGGTTCTGAACTGGCACTCTACATCTTGTTACTGAGTTTTTTTTCTTTCCCAAGCATGTTATTCACAGAGACGCCTCTATCTCTATAACCTTGAAGGCCCTAGCAGCACGGAGAGCCCAGGCAAGAACTGAGCTGTTAACCCCCTTGCTGCCAAAGCAGCAAAAAACCTAAACCCAGGACAGGTGGCTAACTGGGGTAAGATGGAACCTGTTATTGTGGCAGTAATAAAAGCTGGGCTCACACCCATCTATGTAATGGTTTCAGGAACACCAGTAGTATGACATAAAAATCACTATCTTAAATCTGCAATTAAGGACATATTTGCCTTAACTGGTGATAAGAATTTTCTTGAGGTACACTCATTCTAAAGCTACATAAAATGGAGACTGAACATTATAAGAAGTATTGTTAAGAAACACAAGCTTATTAGGGTATTTTGCTGTAAAACTGGCTGGCGTTTAGAAAAATTGTGCTGCCTTTGCAGGTAAAGACATCTTGATTGGTTCCCCTTAGTGTGACAGAAACAGAAACTTTATATACATTAAAAATTTATATTGAAATGCCTCTTTCCTTTGCTTGTAGGTCTCTTACCTCTGCCAACGTTAATTATGCTCACTTTGAGGGAGAATCCCACAAATGCACTCTGAGAACGTAAAAGGTTTTGCTACAGGTCACTGTCCTATCATTTAATTGTTCGCATAAATAAGGCAATGGGTATGACCTTTGCTTTTGAAAGCCCAGTGTTATGCCATTCATGCCAGAGAGTCTCAGCCAATAAGAAATCTCAGACTATCTTTTATTTTACTATTAGAAGCAGAAGATAACAGTAAGCAAACAGCAAAAACAACAGGCTTTGTGTTTTGCTACAGGATGAGTAGAACCTCAAGGAAATTTGGATTAATTCTGCTTCAAAAAACAGACTCCAGTATAAAAAAGGACTACATACTTCATAACTCTCCGGTGACCACAGAGAGCCACAACATAGTATTTTTTGTAAAATACTCAACTCCATGGGAGGAACTGTTACAGTTTCTGCTTGCCCTTCTCAGAATTATACAGAGAAGGGATGAGCCTATCTTACCATAAAGATAAACTCAGTGGACTTACTCTGAATGCTGCCACAGACACACTTGTTGTCTAGAAATACACTGAGGGAAACAGAAATGCCAAGGAAAGACCAGAGAGAAGCATAAAATGAATTACTTATTCTTTGACACATATGCAGTGCATTTGTGATGGTGAATGTAACATCTGTAATTCAATGACCAGTCTGGGAAGTTGCCTCCAGTCTTATATTGTCCGTCAATGTGACAGCCTTTCCTTGAAAACTCTTTTCAACACAATTCCCTTCACCTTTTGGTGTGGTCATATGCTTGCTGCAGTCAGGAACTGTGTCACTTATTCCTTGCCACTGCTGATAACCCCATTCCTTTTCAGGGCCTCTGATCTTACAGTAATTTAATATTCTCTTTCTTCACTTTAAGTTTATGAAAAGGACATTGAGGGCCTTAAATCCTTAGGTTCAGGTCCCTCAATTACTTGTTCCTTGAAAGTACCTTATGTCTGCCATTGGTTTTATTCACTGTGCAAGTCAGATACAATAATACAAACCAGGTAAACTGAGGCAACATGATATTTATTT
Source organism: Pitta sordida (assembly GCA_013390025.1). NCBI lineage: Eukaryota > Metazoa > Chordata > Aves > Passeriformes > Pittidae > Pitta > Pitta sordida. The sequence goes on from WEKX01013117.1 coordinate 15,483, forward strand.
CTGAAGTATTAGTAGATGTATATCATATGTCTACACAACTCTGTGTACAAAGGTTTATGGTTTTATTGGTTTTACAAGGGCAATATATATAAGAAGGGTGCTTAAGCTGTGGGCAGCTTAGTTCATAAGAACACCTGCAAATACAAGAAAACTAAGGAGCAATAAACTACTATTTCACAGCAAAGGTATTATGTAGGTTCATTGATGATCTATGATTAGACTTCGGTAGATGCATGGTCTATATAGCCTGAAAGAGTGAATGCGTATTAAATGCATCCTGAATTATGATGAAACTGTGACAAATTGTCCTCCTTTATGGATGGCAGCTCCTGAACAGAATGTAAATCACACAGATAAAAGTTTTTATCCAAATGGCTGTTTGGAATTACGTATTTGAACATCACATTATTGTCCTACCATCCTGCCATAATAATAACAGCAGAAATTTTTGTCCAGATATTTAAAAAACAAGGTATGTTATGGGTCTAAATGTGCCCAGTAACAGCCTGCCAAGCCACACAACAGCCATATCACTGGGTTTATCAAGCCCCTGTGAAGCTTCATGCTGCCATCAGGTCCATTATTGTCCACACTGCTCAACATCTGCGTGTAATTTGTCACACTACCATCACATTGCAACCATTATTTGAAGCCTTGCTGACACATTTATTTTGAGAAATGAAGTCTGTTCAGCAGACTCCAAAGACAGTTTATTAAGTCAAAACCAAGAAGGTGACATTACAATATGAGTGAGGAAGAAAATGTTATTAAAGTAGAAATTCCACTGGGGACATGCCAGTGGAAAAAAAACCAGCAATCTAAAGATTGGAGAGGTTCGTATAAAATCAAACTAAAATTGTACCATTTTTCTCAAATAGTCTGAGTAGTATCCTCACAATACGTCAGATAATGATGGAAAAACACAGCTTATGAAGAAGGATGCGGGATTTTCAATACGACAAGGCTGAACGTAACTGCTTTATGGGAGTGAACAGCACCAGATTGAAGTACAAAATTCTGTAGATTAGTAGCAGATGGCAAATGAAGGCATGCAAATACATGCATCTCATACTAAGTCAGGCTGATAATTTTCTAGAGATTTGTATTCTGCTTTTACAAGTTTTTGCATTGGTAACAATTTCCTGTAGGTGTTCATAAAGAGTTAAAGCTGAATCAGGTATTGTTCTCCCTTAAATGCAAATATTTGCATATTTTTAAAGCACCCTATTAGTGCTTTCAGAGCTCACAGGAATCAGGCAGAACAGCCCTATAGGTGCAAGTTAGTACACATCTACAACACCATGGTATTCAGAAGCCCTGCAAGTAACAACTTCTTCGTATTGACCTTGGGTGCAAATTAAGCACAATTTTAGCCAGGTAGACATGAATATTTTTGGATTGTGATTTGAAGAATTCATGATTAGGAATGCACAGCCATTTTAAAGATCCCATAGTGTTTTCTTTGGAGCCAAAAGAGACAGAACTATAGTTAAACAGTCTTCCTTGAGCGTGACTTCATATATGCTTCAGAAAAGCACAGAGCTTGCTGTACGTGTGGTCTTACATCTGCACCTGCTTTTATCTTCGGAGTGTCTTCAGAGTCAACATGAAGAAATTTACAATTTATGTTTATTCAGGACATAACCCCAAATTAATGCATTTGAAACAACGTGCTCTTGCTCAAATTCACGTAATGAAGTTTGCCTTTGACTTGAATCGGAGCCATGCTGGGCTCTCTACAGCTACCAATTGCATGTGTCAATATTAGGCTGTGTTTGAGTGATGCTGTATTATGCAAAAGAATAAAGCATCATGGAGTTGTGTGAGACAGCAGGCAACATAATTACATGGATTGCAAGTGAAATACAAAGCAAAATACAGCGCTACGTATTAAAAGCCTATCAGCCTTTCTTCATAACTGGACCTTTGTTTACTTAATTAGGAATTATTATAAAGTTAAAACTCGATTTATTTTTCAGATGATGGCCTTGATCTGAATGTACACACACTGAGAAGCCCTTGTTGACATGACTGAGCAGGATATTGTATTTTATTAAATTTGCTTTGGACACTACTGACACCAATTGCTAACATGTTTGCAGTCCCAATCTCACTGAAAATCTAATAGCAGCATGGTCTTAGAATAATACCCAGGTGTTGTTTCCTGCATAAAAAAAATCAATGCCATCCTGTTCTGGTAGGTTACAGGAGGTCAAGATACAATTCACTGTAATTTCAGGTAAAGGAGACTGATTTTTTTTGTTGGAACCACATTAATTTAACAGGAAAATAGAAAATATTTCTCACCTTGTATCCACAGCAGAATGAAAGGAATATGTGAAAAATGTTGTTATCGCATTTGCAAACAAAAATCATGGCTAGTACAAGTGCTACTGCTATCTGAGGTAATATCAGTCTTATATATTTATCCTTAAAACAAGGATAAATATTCTTAAAATAAGAAACAATCCTAGTTCAGTTCATAAGTGTGGAAGACTGGCACAAAGATATCAAATGACCATCCAAATTCTGCATAGAAAGAATGGGGGAAGAAGGAAACAAAGTCCCATTCCTGAACTCAAACTTTATTAGAATCTCTCTTCTCAGAAAGAATAAAAATCTATTCTTGCCATGTAATTATTGGGATATAAGGCAGGTTTTAAATGTCCACAATCAACAGTAGGATTCCTCATCTGATTTTTCACCTCTTCATAGGTACGAAATGCCTTGGACTTTTCAGGATTAAGCTTGAGTTTCAAAATGAGGAACTGCATTTTAACAATTTTCTCCAATGTAAGATCCTTCATGTCCTCACAAAATCAAAAAGTTTCTCAAGTTGAGATATCTAAGTTGTAACAGCACATAATAGTCTCAGGCTGGTCATCTGAATCAACGTGGGTGCTACAGGCTTCCAAATCTGTATTTGACAGGAAAGTGTGTTAATAGCAGAAATACAAGAGATGCTGTCTCACAAGCACATGCAACAAATGCCTTATGATTTGGTAACAAAGACACACAGCCTCTCACAAAGCAATCTCATGGAAATTGGTGAATTGGGACTAGCTAATGATTGACTTGCTATTTACAGAAGGCTTCATTAAGCCTTTCCTGCTCCCTGTACTTTGTCTTCTTTGTCGTCATCAACAGTTTTCCTAAGTTATAATTACATATTCAGAGATGTAGTTTCAGAAATTCGCAAGAACCTGCAAATAAAACCTGCACCATAGCTAATTACAATGTTCTATTATTAACAGAAATGTATATAACATTCCAACATAAATGTTTCTTTTATAAATATGTTACAGTATATTCATTACAACATTTTCAAAAGAAAGTGGCACAGGAAGAACCTTCATGACATTCTCTTGTTTAGTTTACTGTTATTAACTTCAAGTGGACATTGTGAAACCTATTAATGGACATTTCGGAGTTCAAAATTAAGTCTGTAGTAGATAGAGCGACAGAATCAAGGTGGTTCATCCTAAAACCTCACTGATATTTGGTATATTTTTAGTTAGAGCAACTCTACATTTACAGCAATTGTTTTGAGAACAGTCTGAACTATGATCTGCAAACAGTCTGCCCTATGTTTTCTAAAGTCTTTTTTAAATCAGCTCTGGGTTTATAATAATATAACTATGTTTTCAGCCAGGAAATTACATGTTTTCAGTATTAAGGTGGCATTTTCTTTCTTTGAGTTTCCATGTTGGTAGTATGTAAGTTGCAATCTTTAAACTGCATTATGTATTAAATTTGTGACTCCTAAACTGAAAATCAAAACAGAGCTAGAGAATAAATGAGAATTGAAAGGAGTCAGGAAGAGGTTACTAAAGATGTGCAAGGAATATATCAAACAAAAAAAGTGAAGTAAAATCATGGAATATAACTGAGTTGGAAGAGACCCATCAGGATCATCAAGTCCAACTCAATAAAAAATGTAGAATGCGGACTAACTAGAAATTAGTAACTCACAACTGGCTAAAATAATAAATTCCTTTGTTTTCATTGTGGGGTTTTTTTTGTTTGTTTGTGGGGGTTGGGGGGGGATGTTTGTTTGTTTGGGGGGGGGTTAGTGAGAATAATATAGAGTTTGACTATGTAGTGCAAAAATAGCCACAAGAGAAAGGTAGTGCCCTGCCACCAAATTTTCTTCTTTCAGTACCTGCTGGAATTTCTGTGTATCAGAGGGACTGTGCATCCCATGCTGTGAGGCATGGCCTCCTCATGCCTGGATCCAGGGCTCACTCACATGGTTTATCCCACCTAACAGGCAGCCTGGTGTATCATCCTGCCCTGCTGCAGCTCCTAGACCTCCCTCCCATGCTGTGAAACCTTCTGTAAAATGCAGTGAGTCCTGCTGTCCCTGCCCTCCAGCCATCAGCACTGGGCTTGGCAAGGACCAGTCACAGAGGTCAGCAGAGTCGGAGGGGAAGGGGTGTGCAGTGTCCACGCCAGTTTTAGGGCCTCTCCATGTCCATGGGAAGCATCAACACAGCCTCAGGCACAGTTTTACTCTATTTAACAGTACATACAGGCAATGAAAGTTCCTAAGAAGGCAATGTATGCACAGAGGAAACTGTGTCCTTATCTCTTCTTTATGTCTTCACACCTCAACTCTCTCTCTCTCTCTTATACACAGACAGACTTGGCCAACCCGCAAAACTGCAACTAAAAGACAAGAATGTAGCTGACAAGAGAGCTGCCTCTTCCTCATGCACTTTCACAGAGCCAGCAAAGATGGATGAGTTGCTTCTGCCATGGAAGGAATAGCTGTCAGGGCTTTCTTTATAGGAGGCTTCTGGAGACCTGTAACCTACCTAGCTCTGAGACAACTCAAATATGCAGTCCTCCATCCTTGGTGTTTCCTGTTATCTTCCTCATTAAGTGCACTGGAACACCATATACGTAGTATCCATAAAAGAAGGATAACAAACACAATCTCAGTCATGACTGCAATACAAGTAACTGACAGAAGCTCATGGAAGGCAGAAAACCGAGTGTAACTGTAAATGTTAACCAGACAGAAAATTAACTCCTGTGGAAATTGCACAGTTAAGAGCTTGGGCAGATGTGGACAGATTCAAATCCCAAAAATCATGGCTGCAGTTAGAAATAAATAATCTAATACACACCAAAACACCTCTAGAGACCAAGTAGAATAAGGCAGCAAGTAGGATTACAGTCGTCCCTCTTGCACTTCGCGCCCCAAATATTGCGGCTTCAGATCATAGCGGCATGTTTTTTTAGTGATGTAGGAGACCCGTTTCGCAACTGCGCATGTGCGAATTGCTGCCGTGGCCTGGGCAGAGGAACGGGCAGCAGTGGGGGCACGGGC